>QLPJ01000660.1:0-68043 GCA_003314235.1 Cantharellus cinnabarinus
CTGGGAGTGAGACCAAGAACAATCAGGAAAAATCACAACAGCAGAAAATAACAATGCTACAAGGCTTCCCTTCACTTTCCTATTCAATTTTCAGACTCTCCCATCAATTCAGTTCTCATTACTTCTCGGGTCTCCAAAAGTATTTTCCATTTTTCTCCATCATTTCTTCCTCAATTTCGCAAATAATTATATGTCCTGAAAGCACTTTAAAGGCACTATAGTTCCTGAATTTTTTTGATTTTTTTCCCTAAATTTTTTTTTTTCAACTTTTTAGAGACCAAAATTTTCCTCCCACTGCTCCTGGCACATTGCATACTCCTCACCACTCCCAGCTGCTCCTGAACCCCCTCCCAGGAGAACACTATTGGCTCCAGGAGTGCCCAATCTGCTGTTTTGTCTCCCACATGCTCCAGCCACTCCTGATGCTCCGGAGCATAACGGACTTTTGCTGATGCAACCCTCATCCCTATTCTCCTTGAGGACTCCCTGCTCACTCCCTGCTTGCCTGTGGTTCCCCCAATGCTAGACCGACTCCCCCACTGCCACACCAACCTCCCCACCCCGAGTCCGCCTCCAGCACCGCACCAAGTGCGACTCCTCTACCCTGCCCACTTGGCCCCTACAGGGCCGCTACCATTCCCATGCCCGACTCCGGCCCAACTCCGAGTCCAGCGCTGCTATGATACCATTGCCACTATTGTGGCCCTACGCTCCTTCCTTTATTTATCTGTTATTGTTTGTTTGACCCTCGGTCATTGCCGGCTGCTATGCGGCCAACCCCACTCCTTATTCATGTTTGCTTCTGGACCCTTCGGCCTTCGGCCCAGGTCCACTTCCATTCATTCTTTCCTCCTATATATATCCTGTATGATACTTTATTGTACCTTAGCTCTAATACCAATTTGACCATGACCTCTTAAGTCCTGACCCCAGCAAGGCAACCCCAGTAAGTCTGAAATGAGGGCCAAGAGACAGCTAGGGGGCACAGCACTCCTTTAGAGTCGCTGAGGCCAAATGCCCTACCCTCGGGCCTTGTTCCTGGCATCATGGCCATCGCAGTCTATAGTGGCCCACAACGGCAACCTTCGGTGCCGACCCTGGACCAGTGTCTAACACGGGGGTACATAGGAACCATCAGCACAAACAGTCACAATGATGCTGACATTCTCCTGGTTTCCATCACATTGGATGTGTGCTTGTTTAGTCATTTTGCAAGCAATCACTTTGACCTTTTCTCCTGTGCCGAAAGGAAAGCCACTTTCGTCCATTGCATATATATTCTCAGGGAGAAAGTTAAACTCCTTGTATTGAGCCTGCAGCAGCTGAAACCAGTGTTCTACTGTAGCAGGATTAACAGCACCTCCGCGTATATTCTCAAGATTTGTGCTCCACTTCGAATTAAGTTGGTCCTTATTACGGGTCAAAAAACCATCAACCCAATTTACACCCAGTGATTGGAGGTTGGGATGTCGTATTTTTGCGATTTCTAGTGCATACTCAGCAACACCATCACGAGTCAAGGGGAAGTCACGGTCCGACATGAGAAGCAAAAATTCCACAAGAATATCGGTTTCTGCCTGATTTAGCCATGATTGGGCCATAGCAGCTGCATTGCAACCCTGTCCTCCCTTGAGTCTCCATAGAAATGTAGTATATGGGACCCTGCATTCCAATGCATATTCTCGTGCACTAACAGCCTGCCGGCCTTCCTGCTGAGCACATGCTAATTCAGCACAATATGAAGCAAGAGTTTGCAGCATGTGCTCCTCTACTGCTTGAGATGCCTTTTGCTTTCTCATTCTCAGGGAGTCTGCATGTTGAGCCATTAAGGAAATCGCAAATGCAGAACAGGAAATGGATGTGTGAATAAGGGAAGCACGGATGTAAACCCAGCTGCTTGTTCACCAAAACAAACAAACATTGGCACGTGTGCCGATGGCCTTCTGCTCCTGAGTAACACCCCAACCCCCAGGTCATACTTTATTGTCATTTCCCTACTTCTGGAATGTACAGGATGTGCAACCCTCATATTTTCCATTTTCCACGCTAATAACTACTATAACTCCTTCATTACATGTCCGATCAGCTCAAATTTTTGCGTAGTTGTAGCTGTAGTCATTGCATACAAGCTTGAAAAAAATGAAGAAATATGACTATGAAATAAGGATGCTACGGGCATATTAACCATTGAGGGGTGAAAACCATTGGCATGTGAATGACTGTAGATCTGACTTTTTTTTTCTTTACCTGTGGGGTTGGGTTGTCGGGTTGGGGGTTGGGGATTTGGGATTTGGGGTTGGTGGTTGTGTATTGGGTATGTGTCTATTCTTGATGTAAAGGGGGGTTGGGTTTGGGTTGGTGGGTATGTGTCTATTTTTTGGGTTGGATGGCAGTGCAATACTTGATTTGTAATAGTGACTGTTGGCTGGTTTCGAAATGAATTGCTATCCATTTTTTTCTGGCACATGACCTCCCGCTTCATGTAGTTAGGTTTACTGAACAACAATATTCGACATGGCAGGTCCCCCTTTAGAGTCTTATGCCCTAGCACTCCTGAAGGTGATGGGAAAGCGAAACAATGCGGAACATCCACCGCTGGGATTCGCTAGTCACAATGGAACACAATCCTCAACTTTCAACATGCCAGCTCACAAACTCCTGCAAGCCATTATCGAGTGCTCCCCATCTCCGGAAACAATCACTGGAGAAAGCTTGGGAAGTGCAGAATCTTGGCTGTGAAGGGACTCGGTGAGAACGCCCCTGCTTCCTTTACATGACAGTGATACCTATTTTTGTTGTCATAAGTCAACGCCTTGGACAACGATTTCTCTGTCAATTCGGATGACTGGGCAGCTATTGTACATCAATAACTTGAACAGAATAACGGTAATACCACGTATCTCACAGAACTTGCAAGTTACTACTTGACTCATCTTATTATCGCATGTAAGGGTGCAAAATCTCCACTTTTATCTTGTAACTTTTTCCTAGTCAGAAATCTGGGTGGAAAAAAGACCCCTCAATATTCCATACTTCCTACACCCAATCCTAGGCCTATAGAGGATATTGCATTGTTGTTAGAGATGGCCACAGTCCATCGAAGTCAATCGGCTTTGAGAGACCTTGTGAATTCCCATCTACTGTTGATCGTGACTAAGAGCTTCTCTGAAAATACTCTTTAGGTCTTTCTTCGTGACAGGGCTCGTTGCCCTCTTACCCGTTATGCTTTTCTTGGTGATGATAGGGTTGTAGTACCCCACTGCGCACACATCATCCCATTTTCCATCCATTCCAAGGTAGAAACCACTTTCCAAGGACTATTTTCCACTGATTCATGCATAGACTTATGCACATGCTGCGATTGAGACCTCCACCAGCCAGACGTTGAATGCAGAGCTCGTTCAGCAACTCATAAACCATCCTGCTAATGCCATAAATATCCAAACTGATGCCCACGATTCAATGGATCAGAAACTAGCCTGGGGGATCGAAACCAGATTAATCAATCATAAAGTAAGTTATGATGCAAATTGGTCCGACCCTAATCTAATTTAGTGAATAGTGCAACTATTATTTCCGAGTCGTTCGACCAAAGGAAGTAGCAGCTACCATTTGCCTTCGTGGTGGGGATGAAATGGAATTCGGGCAGGGAATTGGTGGCGATGAGATTTCATTGCCTGACCCTCGGATTTGCAATCTTCACCTAGCTGTTGCCCGGGTCTTTGCAGCCTCAGGTGCCGCGGAAGTGTTTGATAAATATCTGGAGGATGATGATGATTACATGACCCAAGTTCCTGTCTACTTTGGGGGTCCATTTGTTGATGATGACGTACTCATGCGTAAGCTTGAGGTGCTAGCTACCTGATGGTCCATTTGAGAGGATGCTACGAGAGGTAAGATCTTCAAAGTACAATACTCTGGACCGGAGTCTGAGGTAAGTTTTGGCAATCGAGAGCTACTGGACGAGCTGGACAAGGAAAAACAAGGTGATAAACAAGGAAAACAACGGCATCTGTGGGAAGCGAGATCGAGAGCCAGATGACAATGATGGAGAAGATGGAGTTCATAAGCGCCAAATCAGCTTCCCGGAATCACAAAGAAACACTCCAAGTGTAGTACCACCAATACTGGAGAGGCCACGATCGGAAGGAGGGATAATTTGGCAACTGTACATAGCTTTGTTGCCATAGTCGCCATCCCCTTTAAAGTGAGCAATCACTCGACTTCCTAACGCAAGAAAAGAAATGCAGAATGCTCTTGGGATAGGCAATTATAAATATTGAGCTCCAGCATCTAAAGAATGATCGAAGGGTGCTAGTGCTCCTAAATCAAATGGCAGATATGATGAGCCAGCTGACTGAGCTGTCATCGACCACTCCAGATGAACCCGAGGGGACTGGCATTGTCGGAATTCTTCAAAAAATGAAGGTATCTTAACTTCCAAGTAAACCCATATTCATTGCATTCTAACATACATGTTAGAGTGGGATAGATGATTGTGGGAACATGATTGATTGTTACCTCAAACAAAAAGTCATCAGTCAGTCGAGGCTTAGTCAGGAATGTTCGCAGCCATTTACCCTGCAAATCCAGTTCGAATGGTTAAATCCTTGTCTTGGCAGGAGAAATTCGAGTCGTTTGCCCAAAAGTTTTCTGAGCTCAAACGAGGCTGAATGATGCAATATTTGTCATCATTCACAAGTCTACAAAGGAGATCAATGAAAGGACGAAGGCTTCGGATGAGAAACTGGATCAAGTCCTCAGATTATTGAAAAAACGTATGGATTTGGAATACCAGATGGATCGTGATATTCAGCAGCATGGTGGAATCGGCTGCTGTCTGGAAGATGATAATCTCGTTCAGGGGTTGATTGCAGTTCCTGAGAGGAGAATCGATGATCCCTTTCCATCCATTGATTACCAAGTTGAGCCTGCTGTTACGTAACACCATGACTGTAGAAGGCCTACGACCCACTTCATAGATGACAGTTATGATGGTGTGTATGACTTACCTCAAACTCGTGGAGTTGGCATTGGGTCTCGCCACGTGCGCGCTCGGTATGCCCAAGCTACCCCCTTCCCTCCTACCTATCCATCCATATACCAGCCTGTGTTGCAAACCGAAGGCTTCCGTCAGCCCTCACAATATCTGCCAGGGCCCACTGATCCATTCATGGCTCAACCAGTACCGCAATTCGAAACCACCCGTTCGACCCTTGGAATACCTGCCACCTATTCCCCATGCCACCCAACCTGGCCAGTATGTTGACCTGGGGCTTGTGACGCGGTGTAGAGAATAAATTACCATCGCTTTGAATACAGGGATTGATGCACTGCTAGGGGGCCGTTCGATGATTTGAAGTTGAAATTAGACCACCAAACGGCCATGCACTTCTCGTATCCTTCAAAAGTTGGATGCTGGTCCACATGAGGGAGTTAGCGATCCATACTTGCGTGCCATCTGGGAAACAGAGGTACAGTATCCTTGGACAGTGTGTTATGCGAACTTATTGAGTATCCCATTCCCAATTAACAGAAGTGGAGAGGCTCTGTTTCCGGCCCAGTGTTCGTTCAGGCCGTTCGGGACTACATGAGCGACTGCATAGAATCTCCTGGCCATCCAGAGCTTGTTTCTGATCACTGGACCTTGAAATTTTTTGGGGTATCATATAGGAATGCCCTTTTAGGCTTCATTCGGTAAGAAGAAACAAGTTTCTTTGGCCTGTTTCTTCCAGTTTCTTCAAGCAGTTTCTTTACAGCACTTCTGAAGAAACTGTTCACCCTGGGGAATCCCATCCAGTAGCTAGTTTTTATTCCTGTATTATTCAGACATATTTGTGCAACCTCATATGGAAAAGTAATGCCAAAAATCACCGTGAAGCATGAGCGGCTCCTCATTGGGCTAATTATATCTCAATGGGCACTTTCTGCAGTTGAAATATACCACCATCGATACATCCTCAAACGTCCCTACCATGACTCATCATATAAGGGTGAGGATTGGCTTCGGGATTTGCTGAATGGGCACCCCACTCGGTTCCACAGCCAGTTTGGGGTTCATAAACATGTCTTCCATCATCTGGTTGCCAAGTTTTGAACCATTGGGATGAAAAATTCAAGGCATCTCTCCCTTGAAGAGCAAACTGCAATATTTCTCTACTCTGTGGTAACTGGACTCTCAGTAAGGCTCATTGCAGAGCACTTTCAGCACTCCTTTGAGACCATCTCAATGTCAGTCTTTCATATTTTATATCGGATCACTTTACTAACAACTTTTTCAGTTACTTCAAGAAAGTCCTTTTCACGCTATCATCACCACCCTTCTATGTCAAATACATACACCTACCCCAGCCTAATTCCCCAACTCCTGTTGAGATATCCTCCCATCCCAAATTCTATCCATTTTTTAAGGACATCCTCAGTGCCATTGACAGCACACACTTACCCTGCAATCCTTCAGCAGAAGAGTGCAAAGCATCCTGCAACCAAAAAGGGGGAGTCTCTCAGAACTGCCTTGCAGTGTGCTCATTTGATCTTTATTTCCAATATGTACTCAGCGGATGGGAGGGGTCAATTGCCGATATGGCCATGTACCGTGATGCATGCACAACAGATTTGCCTATCCTGGGAGGCAAAATGTACCTTGCTGATGCTGGATTTGGTGCATGTGATACTCTACTAGTTCCATATCAAAAAGAAAGATATCATCTGCAAGAGTTTGGGTGGAGTCACCTTTGGTGAGTTCATTTTATCACTTTACCATATATGCTTCTCAGTTGTCCAACAGACCACAAAATCATTGCAAGTGTCATATCCATACATACCCGATCCCGATTTGACTTCCAGACCCTCCACTCCACCACCTCCAGAGTCCTACCCTATCCCTGTCCACTCTGATATCCATCCACCTTCGGACCTGACATCACTCCTCTCCTCACTCCTCACCTTCCATCCCTCTTCCACCAACCTCTGCCAAGTTATGACTGTCCTGTTGTCAGGGACTGGTCTGGGTATATCACCCAGCACTGAGGGCCCGGTGGTGTTAGGGACACGTCCAGGGTTGAGGGGGGCCCGGATGTAGCGCCTGGGACTGAGGTCCTTGCAGGGTGTAGAGTGGGCATGTGTACTGACAGGCCAGACACAGGACGATGGTCCCTAGCCACTTAGACTGAAGTGGGAATGTTGAGTTGTTATTAAAAGGGAAACTATACTACTTGCCTGAAGTGGGAATGTTGAGAAGAAGGTTACTTCTTTGGTTCCCACCCCAGGAGTGTTTATATACATGCAGTCTGAGTCACATGAGGTCCACCATGTCACCCTGCATACAGCCACAGTCACCTGGGTGTCCCCATGGGGGATCCCAAGGGTGTATGCTGCACGTGTGTGTACTAGGTTCCACCCTAGAGTTGTCCAGGGCGTCCGGGGCTGGGCATGTCATGTGCATGTTGTGGGCAGGTCAATAATACATAGATGTAAAGAAAGGTCATCTGTGTAAGATAGAAATAGAGATAGAAATAGAAATAGAAACAGAAGTAGAAGAGAGGTAGAAAGGAGGACAAACAGGAAAGAGAAAAAGGGGAGGTGCTGGGTGAGGTGGACCCAGGTGGGCCCGGGTGGAGGCGGGTTGGGCGGGTGTGCCCTGACAGGTGGGGTATGAAGTGGGCGCATATGGTAATGGGCCCAGCACAGGCAGATGTCCCTGAAGTGGGAATGGTGTTGATTATCATTGAAAGGGAAACTAAACTGCTTACCTGAAGTGGGAATGGTGAGAAGAAGACTGCTTCTCTGGTTCCCACTGTTAGACACTGGTCCGGGGTCGGCACTGAAGGTCGCCGTTAGCAGGCCACTATAGGCCGTGATGGCTGTGATGCCGTGAACAAGGCCTGAGGGTAGGGCATTTGGCCTCAGCAACTCTAAAGGAGCGCTGTGTCCCCTAGCTGTCTCTTGGCCCTCATTTCAGACTTACTGGGGTTGCCTTGCTGGGGTCAGGACTTGGGGGTCTGTCAGGGGATGCGCATGCTTGCACAAGATGCTCCGATAACCTAGTTGTGATTAAAGCCGGGGGAAAAGTCAGCTATATACATGTAGAGTCCGGCAATAAGGAACCAAACGGATTGCCGATAGAATCACGTGATCATAGAATGTTCCAGAACAATGCCGGAGATGATCTGGGTCACCGGGGCTTAGGTAAGCGGACTAGACAGGAATTACCGGCATACTTCCCACATGTGTATGTGCAGCCGGCATAGGGTCCAGGCTCGTTACTGATCCCTGACAGGGTCATGGTCAAATCGATATTAGAGCTAAGGTACAATAAAGTAACATACAGGATATATATAGGGAGAAGAATGAATGGAAGCAGACCCGGGCCGAAGGCCAAAGGGTCCGGAAGCAAAAAGGGAACAAGGAGTGGGGTTGGCCACACAGCGGCCGGCAATGACTGAGGGTCAAAACAAACAATAACAGATAAATAAAGGAAGGAGTGTAGGGCCGCTGTGCATCCAGTGTTCCTTCCCGCCACCAATGCAATGACAGATTCAACATATGAGACCATCTTGGTCAGCGATGATGAAGCTGAAATGCTGGTTGGAGGCTCACCAGATTCCATGGAATATGATATAGACATGCACAGTGGGGCTTCGGACATTGGACACGAGCAGCAGTCAGAACACACACTGACTCACCGATGTCCCAATCCCTCACCCAGACCCGAAACACCACCCCATAATCCTACCCTGCCCAATCTGCCCAGACCCTTTTTTGACAATACAGCTGACTCTCGACCTCAACCTCAGGGTGTTTTCCAACCCTTCATCCCAGCACCCAAGCATGAGGATGCAGTTGATGTGGCAGAACACCTTGAAAAGATTGTTTGCCCACCAAGGAATAAAGGAGCTGGTCATAAAGACCCACATATTGATCTGCCATCATGTGCCCAATATGAGCAAATGCTAATGGTGTTTTGGACATATGGTGCCAAAGCAACAGTGTGGCTAGATGAGAAAGGTTGGATTGAGACCTCACATTGGGTTGCAATGGCATGGAATTGAGGTGCCTCCTATGCCGCATGCTTATGAAAATGGTGTTGGGCATTCATGGAGGACTTTGAAACACTGCCGACAAACATCTATGGATGCTGGAAATCATCAATCCTTCTTGCAGATGAAGATCTTAAACAAGAAATCCAGACTCACCTTCAAGGCATTGGGCCCTATATTTCTGCCCTAGATGTCGTCCGATTTCTGAGCACAGAAGAGATGAAGATACGCCTAGGTAGGTTGTGACAAACCAATCTCAGTCCGGACAGCACAGCAATGGCTTCGGATAATGGGCTACAATTGGCAAAGAGAGAAGAAAGGCCAATATTCAGATGGCCACGAGTGGGGAGATGTTGTTGAGTATCGCCAGAAGGTGTTTCTGCCTGCCATGGAAGAGTATGCAAAGTCGATGAGAAAGTGGGACAATGACAGCAATGAGGAAGTTGCCGAGTCACCCCCTGCCAGTGGGAAGCATGTTGTTGCCTGGTTCCACAATGAATCCATCTTCTATGCCCATGACCATCGCAAAATCCGCTGGGTCCACAGTTCTGAGACTGCAAAGCCATATGCCAAAGGGGATGGAGCATCTCTCATGATTGCCGATTTTGCATCAGCTGATCATGGATGGCTCAAAGGTGATGGAGTAGATGTGCGTGTTACAATCAAACCAGGCAAGGCTCGGGATGGCTACTTCTCAAATGATGAGGTTCTAGAACAAGCAACTCAAGCAATGAACATTCTGCATCAGAAGTATCCAATGGAAAAACATGTTCTCATTTTTGACAATGCTCGTACACATTCAAAGTGCACTGAATATTCCCTATCAGCTCTCAAAATGCCTAAAAACCCCAAGCCTTGGGGTGTCACTGTCCCTTCCTGCAACAATAATGGGCAGATCATCTATGGCCCTAATGGGAAACCTTTGACTGTTGTCAAGCACATGGCAGACACAGTCTCTAATGGTGAAGTCCAGACTCTCTATTATCCCAGTGATCACCTGACATACCCCGGCTATTTCAAAAGGAATGGCAATACTGCTTGAAGAACGTGGCTACACAAATGCCCAATCGTTGCTGGCTCAGTGTGAAAAGTTCAAATGTTGCAAGACATCTGCTCAATGCTGTTGCCGAAATATCCTCTTCCACTCCGATGACTTCATCAATGTACCCTGTCTCTTGACCACACACTGCAATGCAGCTGGCTTTGATGTGCTTTTCTTGCCAAAGTTTCACTGTGAGCTGAATTTCATTGAGCAGATATGGGGATTTGCAAAGCATGTATATCGCAAGGCACCATTCTCATCCAAGATTGAGGATGTACAGAGTAATTCAAAGATGGCACTTGAGTCTGTGACCCTCCTTTCAATGTGCAGGTGCATGCCTAGCCCAATTCTTTCTTATCTCTCAAACTTATTTGCCTGCTTCTTAGATTTGCGAACCGATCTCTTAAATACATGGATGGCTACCATTGAGGATTGGATGGCAGGGAAGCAGCCTGGGTGGTGAAAAAGTACCATGGACATCGTCAAATACCTGCTGAAGCCACCCACGAGATGATACAAGAGTTTATAGCTTCAAAATTGGATGTATGATTTGCCTCTTGGTTGCGATATCAATAAATTCACCGTACCAAAGTCCAGTGAGCAACTGTCTCTCAACTCACCAGCAGTGAAGGAGAGAACGAAGGAAGGTCAGTTGGGAGGTTCAAATGAGACCACCACCAAGCTGTTCCCTGGTTCTTTAGTTAGGATGGGGAAGTGTACTAGTATTATTTGTTGTAAATATAGTACCAATCTGGGTGTTTTGGCTAATTCTATTTTTATGGGTTGGTCTAAAGTTTCTGGAAATTGACTTACAGATAAACCGAGCCCTGCGGAGCTGTTCCTTTATTGAAATTTCTTAATTTGTCTAGGTGTAATTCTGTGTAGCGTTGTTTAATTTGGAATTTAACTTGAATTAAATCTTCTACTTGGTGAAGTTTCGAAGATTCTACTCAGTTAATGGATTTGGATTGTGTCTGGAGTGTCCCTTGAGTTTGTTTTATTTTTGTCTTATTTTATTGCTTGTTTTAACAGTAGCAAAATAACTGTTTTGTGTTTACACTTTGAAATCTGGAGTGTTAACCAGCTCTCCTGTTGAAATATCTACTTAATATTTCTCTCCTTAATTGCTGCCTTTTACTACAGTGGCAATCTTAACTGTATATCACTTTTTCGCACTGGAGTGACAACCGGAAATGCTTGAGAAAAATAATACTCTATTTTCTTACTTCTCTGAGGGGGGCAAAAAGTCACAGAAAGGGTCTCCCTTTTATACTCCTTGGGTCGCCTTCCTTTTTCATGCTCTACCTCGTATTTACAGGATTTATTTACAGTGTATTTTTCTCAAACTGAATAAAGAATGAAATTTTCATGCTATAGTTCTACTGCGCTTTGCTGCACTGAACTGCGGTCAGACTGCACCTAGAATCCTTATTGTCCTTCCTTGCCTAAGCTATTTTAATGGTTAATTAGAACTTGACTGCACTGCATTTGTCGCAGTTCACTGTTTCAAATTCCTCATATTTACCATTAAGTTTGCTATGACTCGGTGATTCTGAATTTAAACTTCGCATTACTATGCATATGGCTGTGCTGAGACCTTTAGCTGATTTATTCCATTTTTATCCAGCAACATTTAGTTAAAATGAGACTTAAAATGGTAAATGAGTGAATTATTCAGGTTTAAAACCAAAAGAAAAAGTTGCTAGTAGTCAAGAATTACTCAAACAAATGTATTATAGCTCTCCACTTCATTAGAATATCGTTCCCTAGAATTCCTGCCATGGTCCATTGTAGTTTAGTGGTTTTCGTGGATTTCGTTCATCTTCCCTGATTCCCCTTTGTATTATCACATCCTAATCCTTCATATGTATTGTTCGTTGTTATAGTAGGTCGTCCTCGAAGATTTCATATTTTTATGTATTTTATTTAGGGCTCTGGACCTCTTGAAGCTGTCTTCCTGCATGTTTTCAGGTTTCTAACTTCATGTCCTTGTATCTCATTCATTTCTGGATAGTTTTTCACGTTCTTGGTATCATAAATTTTCATTTATTCCCACCTTTCCAATGGTACTGAAGTTGTGTTCTATTTCCTGGTATTCGTCGAGTTAGCAAAAGTTTGCGTGCACATTTGGTAATCATGTGTGTCATTCCCGTAGTCGTTTGTATGCAGGCATCGTTTCTGTTTAATTGTTTGGGATTTATGGTATGTGCGGGTGTTTGTATGCTTCATATGGGCTTCCATGATTTATTTCAGATTTTTCCCTCATAATCTAAGGTTGTTTTGCACTTTCTGTGGTTTGTTTTGACTGGGCTCTTCCTTATTTGGATGGAAATTGGTCTTTGCGATCTGCCAAAGTGTGGATCTTGGTTCTGACAGCCAGTTCCCTTCACATCGCCACCCTCACGTGTCATTAAACATGATGTGGTTTTCTATATTCCCATCATGGGTATAACTTTACAACGGCTGGACCGTTTGGGCTGAAAATTTGCATAACTATAGTTTCCTATTTTTCATAATTTCCGTGTAAATTTCGTTGTATGTTTTAATTATGGATCCTACGTAAACATCGTCTTTTCCCTGAGCTCGGACTTTTGATGTCGCTATTCCTGTTATTGGATATCTCATTAATGCGTGATCCTTTTATTATGAAAGTTTGGGTGGATTAAGATTAGATCCCTTCCTTTCAAATGGGCTATCAAGCTCGTCTCGGTCATTACTGGTTATTCTTCGTGCTTGCTTTTTAAGTGTTGTCCTCATTTTGCGGGAGTTTTAGTCATATCTCCGTCATTTATGGGTAGTTTTCCCTGTAATTACTTTCATTGGGTCCGTTTGGGGGACATCTACATTTCCTATTATAAACACGACTTTGTATTTTGCATTAGTTCCTGAGGAATCCTTGTTCCGTGGTACTTCCATCCTTGGCTACATGTGCAGACATGGGAAAGTAGTTTCCGTGGAGGTTCTCTGATTGTTTTTATAGTCAAATCTTGGTCGATTGTCCTAATTCTTTGTTCAATATTTGCTATAAATTCCCCCGAGAATTCCGTCTTGTTGATGCTAAGCTTGAAGTATTTTTGCTAATTTTCCTTCTTTCAATTTATCGCGTATGGTCATAATAATTCATAAAAATTCGTTAAAATTCATTAAAATTCAGGTCCTTCTATTTTCTCATATCTACTTGTCATATGGGGTTTTGTGATTTATCTGGCATATTTCCATAATGGGTTTCCATAGTGTGACTGTTATTTCTCCTACAGCGGCGAGTCCATATTTTTGCACCCCACAGCCACATTCAGAGTTAGCCGATATAGTGACGACTTATGTGTGTCGCCTATCTTAATTCGGTCAGGGGTGTGGGTTAGTTGGTTGTGGGGGAGCCATTCATTTTCTGTAAGGGGTTGGTGTAGGTGCCAACCCTGGTTAGCCTAGTTCCTCAGGCTGCCAACAAAAGTAACTTGTATGAAGTTATTATTTGCAACAGTATGGGAGGAAAGGCTAAGTTGCTCTTTCCACGTTCCCACACTATTGTATGTACTTTGTATATACATGTTTATTACAAGACAATTATACAATGATGTAATGGGAAATAAGGGGTGGGGTTACCACTCCTTACATTTTCTGAGTCCGGCCAGCCAGTGAACTTTACCAAATACCAAAGTCTTTGGCATAACCACTTGGAGTTCAATATTTTCTCCACCTCATATTCCTCCTTTCCATCTATGAGTTCTGGACCCAGGCAGGGGTCGGGAGGTTGTTCTGCAATCTCGTCCAGGCGATGTGGTCTGATGTTCATCACAGACACGACTGGGTGGACTCCCTTTTGTTGTGCAGTGAGTGCAGATTCGTACACTGACGAGTGTGCATACATCAGAGGGGGGTACTGTGGTGGAGGTTCGAATATGCCACAGGATGTGGGTTCATGTACACCACAGGGTTTGAGTACGACATTGGGGGAGGGTTCGAGTACATAAGTGCTCATTCTTGATGCTGAATTTTACGATGCTCCCGAGTGTTGTCAGTCATCAGTTTTATCCATCTACATGCAAGGATGTACATCCATGCGATACGAGCCAGAGGATACTGGTCAGGAAGTCTTTTCACCTCCATCTCAATGTCATTGTGCAACATATGCATTCATGAGGCACAGTTGTTTGTAGCCACCCTGTACCAGTTGGTACAGGTGTCAATGTCCTCTTGCAAGGGCTTGCCTGTCTTGAACAACCAGGCAAGATGATACATCGTAGCATAGAATCTCACACCTTCTTCGGTGTGTATGTAGTTACAAACCAATTTGAACCACTTAGGTTCTTTGTTGCAGAGGAGCACAGCTGTGTCTGGGAATTTGATTCTATCGACATGGTCAATGTTGTAGAAGCGGGTAGGGATGACCACTGATCAATAATATGTTGGTGCAGGTAGAGGTTCACCATGCACTTCGGTGAGCTTGGCATCATAGTATTTGTAGTAGTGATAACTTGGTGGATGGTTTGTGACAAATTCTTTGAAAGGGGCATCAGGGTCAATGACCCATTCACCTTCCATCTCGTCATTGTTGGATGTGGGAGCCCATCTCTTGGAAGAGGTGGTTTTTTTCAACAGCGCAGACTTGGCTGACACAGGATCCACTGGGCCAACCCTGGGGATGATGATAGTTTTGGGGAGAGTGGGCCATGACGATGAAGGAGTAGAAGATGGAATCGGGGTGGGTTTGGGAGATGCAGGGCATCCCCTTGCCATGCATGCTGTAAGTGGGCTAGGGATCTAACTGAGCAGGCAAACAGGAAAGGATGGGGACTGGATTGGTATCCAACAGGTCAGGGAAAGGGGGCAATGGTAATATGGTATGGTCCGGTGTGGTACAGTGGTGGTGTACTCCAATCAATCTCTCACCCCACCTCTCTGGGTGACACTAAGGCGAGGTCTGATCCAGAGGTCTTCTTAGTTGTCTTCTTAGTTGTCTTCTGTGTCGTACTACTCCCTACTAGCTTGGGAGGGGCAAACTCGGTGGTTTCTAATCCAAAGGAAAAGTAGATACATCCCCATGTACAGTATATATAAGAAATGATCAGGAAAAAATGATGAAAAATATGCGATGTGCCCCATGTGCTTAGGTGGACCATATGGGCAACAATCAATATCGGAAAAAAAGAAGGGAAAACAATAATCAAGAAAACAATAAAGCAATAAATGATTTCCAGCCAAAAAATATCCAACTCTATCCATCGCCAATGGGTGCAGTGGTTGCTGAGATAAGTGAAATCCAGTCTGAGTGTGGCCACGCTGCTGGGCGGGCATGGGAATTTGGTCTGTGGGGACTGGGAATGTGTCCGGAAAAATGGGAAAAAATCATGGAAGAGTAGGAATGGTATATGAGGACGTGTGTGATGTGTTTTGGGAAGTGGGGATGTGCAGGGATGGGGAAATTGCGATATTTGGTTCGTTTGTGCATACTGGCTGTGCCCACCTACAGTGCGACTCTAAAAATGTTCTCATTGAGTTCATTGTTAGCCTTATGGAGGGACTTGATCCGTCAATGAAGGTGGTCGTTTTCAGAATGTAGGTTGTTGGCCTCATTCTGTAACATTTCATACTTGTTCCTGAGCTTGTCCAGCTCATCGTTCCTATGTGTCAGGGGATGACTCCCGGGTCCCCATGACCCTCCCCTATGGTCCACAGCCCTAAGGTGTAACCAGCCCTATCCAGGGCACAACCTACTGTGGGTAAGGAGATGAGAAGGAAGCTAACTTCTCATCTTCCCACAGTGGCCACCATATCAGGAAAACTTCCGGGGATACCTGGAAGTCACATGAAGGCATGATCCGGGGCCGGACCATGTGGCATGCGGAGCATGTGGCACAGGAATGCGTGCAGGAAGTGTAGCGGGTCCGGGCTAGTCAGGGTGTGTGCCCTGACACTATGCTCATCTTCAAACATAGTCTCCTTGCATTTCTCGAGTTTCTTCTTGATATGGGCCCACACGACCTCAGTGGTCATCTCAAGTTGATCGAGCCCTGTCTGTGTGGAATGAGGCAGGTGAGGGTACTTCTCACTTGTGCTTATGTGAGTGGGCAGGACTGAAGGGTCCTGTTTTGGGGTTAAAATGCCCATGCTGGGCACATTGGGGGCAACAGTCTGAGCAACTGTGGAGTTATTGTCCATTGACAACATGGCAGCATCCATGATTGGACTTACAGGTGGGGAATTTGGGCTGGAGTCAACAAGGGCTTCCTTGATGGGGTAAGGTCAAGGGAAGAATCAACGAGGGGGGATGCAGTCAAGTTCATTTGAGGGATTTCAAATTTGATGGGTAGGAAGCAGAATTTGATCCCGCTTTCATCGCATTTATCCGATATTCTTCGGATATTCCCGGGCCTGCCAGTTTAGGCAACTCATGGCTTCAACACCATAGTTGGCCATCATAAGGCATTGATATCCATTGGTATCAGACCGGTAGGTGATGTTCATGCTGCAGTCATGATGGTCCACTGGATCTATTGTCTGGCGTCTGATCCCATCGTTGACAGTTTAGTTCCTCAGCATTCTCTACCCCATGTACTATTAGGTAGTCATCCAATGCAACTAGATTGTTTATGTTGGCCAAGGGTTCCCAAGTAAGGTCACCAAGTCCCCATCGGACATGGAACCATAAAGACTTATCGACATCCCACCAATGGTCAACAATTTCCTTAACCTGTTATTCCCACTCTGGGTCGTCACCAAAGTCATAAAATACTTCTACAGTGTGCCCAGGGAATAACACAGAGCCATTCGGCTCATGAGGTGTGAGCTGTTAGATTGGGCGGATTCAGATGACTCCGGAGTGGAATTGGAGACTTAGCTTGGCCTCAGCAACTCAGGTGGAGTGCTGTGCCATTGCTGGTTGTCCTGGGGGTCCCTAATTTCGGATCTAGCAAAGGGAAGTCTCTTGGGGAGAAATAAGTCGATTTTGGACTGAGGTTACAAGTTACTATGTACATTGTATATAAGGAGGGGTCTGGAATCAAAAGGAGCAAGGGTACTCCGAAAGGAGACAAAGGGAGCTGGAAGGAGGAACAACACCAAGGGTCAAGGGTTTGACTCAATGGTGTCTCCCAAAGGAGGAGTGAAGGACCAAGGCCCAAGGAGGAAGGAAGGAGGATGGGAGTGGGGAATGGCCAGCTGACTGAATAGAAAGGAAGCAGCAGCCCAAATAGGAATGAGGGAGTATAGCGGAATTGAATGGGACAATGCAATAGTTGCAAGGTCCCAAGTAAGTCCGGAAAGTCTGAACTCGGAAGTTAAACTCCGGAATATTGGCAAACGTAATTAAATGGAATGAACTAACCAATACAATGGGTATAAGCGGAGGTGGGGTCAAAGTCCGAGGTTGGAGCTAAGACTGGAGGTTCCAGAGACAGAGATGCAAACAGGATTCTGGAGCGGAGGTCTGGAGTCGGGAGCATAGGTGTTGCATGCTCATCTGGAAGGTGTCGAGGTTGAGGTCGGACCCTGTCATATCCCGGAATCCCGACCCCGCGCACTCCCACCACACCACACCTTCCTAACGACTTCACCATCCTCTACACCATGCCTCCCCACTCCCCAAGTCACCTTCCCTCCTGACTGTCTCAGTTCCGGTCTGGTTGTGACACACCGAACCTTGGCCACTCCCATCCCGGAAGCTCGGTCCCGAGTCGGAACATTCGGAGACCCTGGATTTGCTCCGATATCCCAATGGACCTCCGACATCCTGTGAAATGCCCTTAAGCCTTTCCTCCACCCATTTCATTTATTCGAGTCACCTAACATCCTTTGGATACGCAACTCCGCTTTCGGAGCTACCCACATCCTTCGGTGATCTCCCTCACGTTACCACTTATTAGTCACCTTCCATTCTTAGCATGACTACCTTCTTCCTTTCATTCAGTCGGCTAACCCCCTTTGTCCATTTGTCTTCCCCATTCATTTCCCAGCCTCCAACTCTGCCCTCCTTGGCCTGACACCTCAGTTCCCCATCTTAAATATTGTTCGGGACCTTTCGGTACCTCTCGGTATCATTCGGTACCTTTCGGTGTTGTCCCATTTGTCATTTCGGACTTTGACTAAAGTCCTCCCCATTCTCCTTTATAAATACCCATAGATTAGATCCTGTAGTTCCTCAGTTCTAATCTCGACTAAAATGCCACCCAAAGTCCCTCTGAGTGAATCCCGCTCCCATTCTACAAGATACCTCAGACATAAGAAATACAAGGACTAACTGAGATGTAATGGAGGCACAGCGCTCCCTCCGAGTCACTGAGGCCGCGTCCTTCTTAGAGCCTCTTGTACCATCCAGCAGAACCGGGCTCCCTGAGAAGCTTCGGTTCACTACCGGAGCCCTCGGACCCCCCTCTGGTTGAGCCCCACCTGCATTCGGACTCACGCATTTACCCCCTTCCATCTCGGGTTTTTGACAGACCTGGAATGTTCTGGAGTCGGACCGAAGGTGGTGTCTGAGCCGGAGGTGGGGTAACCTTTTGGAAGTCGGCAAGAAGAAGGTGATGGAAGGGAAGTAGGGCTCTGGAGTTTGTTTCGGAGTTCCGGGAGCCTGGAGTGGAGGTCAGGATTGTGTGGATATGACATGAGCTGTGAGATGTGGAACTTCACAAAGATGTTTCTTTGCATCAATACTGGGGGGAGCCTGAGGACATAGTTTGATGAGTCTGTCAGGGATGCATCTGGGGTAGAGGAGGCCTGGGTGAGACACCTGACACTAGAAGCCTTGCAGGTGTGGAGCTGGGGTGCATACTGGCAGGCCTGGCTCAGGAGGCAGTCCCTGGCCACTTAGACTGAAGTGGAAAGGGTGAGAAGAAGGCTACTTCTTTGGTTCCCACTTCAGGTATGTTTATATACATGCGGCTTGGGTCACATGATGGGTGCCAAGTCACCCTTGCATACAGCTGTAGTCACCTGGGTGTCCCTGTGGGGGATCCCAAGGGCATCCACTGTCAGAGACCAGATCAAGATGAAGGAATGTCTCCATGGTGGAGGGCTTTGGCCTCAGTATGCCAGGAGTGCTGTGCCAAGTAACACGTCTGTGCCCTAACTTACTAACTGGCAACCAGAACTAAAGGGGGTCAACTCTAGTCGATTTTATTACTGAGGTGTAACCTATTTACAAGTCAAGTATATATAGTTACAGTGGGGGTGAGCCCGTAAACGATGGGGCTGAGCGGAGCAGAGCTAATGGGGTTAAACATTAGCCGATTGAATATTACTGACAAGTCAGGTTACGGGGTTAGCGGAATGGTAGGTGATAACCCAGAAATGGAAAGGAGGGATAGGCCCAAAGGTGGGCTTGCAGGGGAAGCAAATGTATTGCCCAGTGGAGGTGGGGGTGCGCTAGTGGACGTTGAAGCTGTCCGGAAGCCTTCGGGGCTCCATACTTAGGGAGGCATAGGTAATATATTGAAGAGAGGGGGTGGTGACCATTGAGGGAAGTGGAGGTGATTGCGGAATGCAGGAGCTCCGAGGTTAGTGAAGAAGGAGTGGAGGTAGTCCAGAGAGATTGGAGGTAGTCCAGAGAGATTGGAGGTAGTGGAAGTCAATGGCCATGGATGGATATGACATCCGCTGCAAATGTGCAAGTTGGACATAGCAGGGGGTCACCTGAAGTGCCCAGGCCAGGCATGTTGTAAGCATGCTGCAGGTGGGTCAATGGTACATTGATACAAAGAAAGGTCATCTGTGTAGAATAAAGAGAAAATAAAGATAGGGAGAGAAAGAAAGAAGGAGGGGGGAGGAGGTAGGAGAGGACTGGGTGGTGGGGTACTGGGTGAAGTGGTGGGGCCAGGTCAGGCAGGTGTGCCCTGACAGAGTCCTCAAATACCTCCAGTATTTTGTAAGGGCCAATATAAGTTGGCAACAACTTGTGCACCCCTCCCCCTAGGGAGGTTCAGATCTTTCGTTGAAAGATATGCATAGTCCCCCTTCTTCAGTTCAGGGGAATCAGGGTGCCGATGTCAGTTCACCTGAATAGTCTGCTCTACACAACTGTTGATAATTGTGTCGTGAGTGGCCTGGATGTTGTCCAGGGCCTTGTTAGAGACTGGAAGCGAGATGAAGGAGTTGTCTCTGTGGTGGAGGGCTTCGGCCTCAGTGACTCAGACCAGGAGCGCTGTGCCTAGTAACACATCCATGCCCTAATTTACTTACTGGCAATGAGAACTAAAAAGGGGGATCAACTCTAGTCGATTTTATCACTAGGGTGTAACCTATGTACAAATTAAGTATATATAGTTACAGCGAGGGTGGGCCCGTGAGTGGCAGGACCAAGTGGAGTGGAGCTAATGGAGTTAAATGTTAGCTGACTGAATATTACCGACGAGTCAGGTTATGGGGTTAGCGAAGTGGCGGGCTATAACCCAGAAATGGAAAGGAGGGATATGCCCAAAGGTAGACTTGCAGGGAAAGCAAGTGAATTGCCCAGTGGGGGCAGGAGTGCACCAGTGGACGTTGGAGCTGTCTGGAGGCCTTTGGGGCTCTGTACTTAGGGAGGCATAGGTAATATATTGAAAAGAGGGGGTGGTGACCATCGAGGGAGTTGGAGGTGATTGTGGAATATGGGGGCTCTGAGGTTAGTGAAGAAGGAGCAGAGGTAGTCTGGAAGGATCGGAGGCAGTGGAGGATGATGGCCATAGATGGATATGACAGCCACTTAGACTGAAGTGGAAAGATGTTATTATTATTAAAAGGGAGATGCTATGCTACTTACCTGAAGTGGAAAGATGAGAAGAAGGCTACTTCTTCAGTTCCCACTTCAGGTACATTTATATACATGCGGCTTGGGTCACATGATGGGTGCTATGTCACCCTCACACACAGCTGTGACCACCCAGGTATCTCCACAGGAGATCCTGAGGGCATCCAGTGCAAGCACTGAAGGAGAGAATGAAGGAAGGTCAGTTGGGAGGTTCAAATGAGACCGCCACCAAGCTGTTCCCTGGTTCTTTAGTTAGGATGGGGAAGAAACTAGTAAATTTTGTTGTAATTATAGTGCCAATCTGAGTGTTTTGGCTAATTCTATTTTATGGGTTACTGTTAAAACTGGGTGAGGGTGGATGATTCTGGAGGGGAACCAGAGACTTAGCAAGGAGGGACCTTGGCCTCAGCAACTCAAGTGGAGCACTGTGCCATTGCTGTTTGTCCATTTGGCCCCCAATTTCAGAGGCAGCGAGCAGGAAGTCTCTAGGGGGCATTTCAGGTCGATTTTAGACTAAGGGCCTAAAACAAGTATGTACAAGCACCGGTATATAATGGAGAGGGCAAAAGCACAAGGGAAACAAAGGGGGTCTGAATTGGAACGAAGGCGTCTGAATGGGAACAAAGGGATGACAGAAGCGGAGCGGTACCGAAGGTCATAGGGCAGAACCTGTGGTACATCCGAAAGGAGATAGGGAGGGCGAAGCCCAGAGGGGCAGGAGGGTGAGGTGAAGTGGGGATGATGACTAACTGGCTAGAATGGGAAGAAGCAGCAGTCCAAATAGGGATGAGGGGAAAATGCGAAAGATACATTACAAGTGGCAAAAGTGCCAAAGATGATCCATGGAGCTTGGGGGTTACGGAGGTTATGGAGGTTATGGAGGCGGGGTTGAAAGTCCAAGGAATATTGGCAATGGTGTTTACATAGTATGAAGTCACCAATGCAATGGACTAAAGCCGAGGTGGAGTCAAAGTCCGAGGTCAGAGCTATGATGGAATCTTGGAACGACGGTATGAGCGGTGCCTGAGTACAGGGTATGGGACAGCAGCAGAAGGTCATAACTTGGCAGAGGGTCGGCAGAAGAGGGTCAGAGGGGAGAGAGGAGTGGAGAGGAAAGGTGTCAGGTCCAAAGGTGAGTATCGGAGCGGATGGGAGAAGGGTAGGAGGGTGACGGAAGGGTGGAGGTGTCGTGAGGGGTAAGAGGAGGAGTAAGAGGAGGAGTAAGAGGAGGAGTAAGAGGAGGAGGGTGGTGAGAGGAGTGGTGTTCGGTCCAAGGTGAGTATCAGAGCGGATGAGGATAAGGTAGGAGAAGGATGGAAGGGTGGAGGGGTAAGAGGAGGAGTGGTGTCAGGTCCGAAGGTGAATATCAGAATGGATGGCAGTAGGGTAGGACTCTGGAGGTGGTGAAGATGGGGGTCCAGGAGTCGGATTGGGATCGGGTATGTATGGATATGACACCATGTGTATTCAGGTTACTAACTTCATGTCCTTGTATCTCATTCATTTCTGAATGGTTTTTCACATTCTTAGCATCATAAATTTTCATTTATTTGAACCTTTCTAATGGTACTAAAGTTGTACTCTAACTCTCGGTATTTGTCAAGTTAGCAAAAGTTCATTCGGTAATCATGTGTCAGGGCACAGCCCTCGACCCCACACACCCTCAGACACCCTCTCCCCCTCCTAACCACCCTTCCCCCATTTTCCCCCATTTTCCCCCACTGTTCCACAATGGTACCGGTACATGAGCCCGTGGGAGCGTTCTGGGCAAGCAGCTCGCCCAGAATCTTCCCACGGTACCTAATATGGAAACTCGGGAAAGACCCGACAACTGCACAGTTCCCAGGCTCCTTTTGTAGTGGCCTCACAGGGGGTTGAGAAGGTTACCCTTCTTCTCAACTCATTCCCAGTGTAATTACCTATTTCCTAATGCACACCAACTCATTCCCTGTGAAGCCCAGGGCAAGTCCCCTTAGTGACTTTGAGGAGTTAGTGGCTGGAGAAGACTCTCCAGTGCCACTCCCGGACCTCATTGCTACACCCCCTCTGGACGAGGGATGGACCCTGACATCATGTGTGTTGTTCCTGTACTCATTTGTATGTGGGCACCATTTCTGTTTAATTGTTTGGAATTTATTGTATGTGTGGGTGTTTGTATCCTCAATATGAGCTTCCATGATTTATTTCAGATTTTTCCCTCATGATCTAAGGTGTTTTTGTACTTTCCATGCTTTGTTTTGACCAGGGTCTTCCTTATTTGGACAGAAATTGGTCTTTGCGATCTGCTGAAGTGCGGATCTTGGTTCCAATGGCTGGTTCCCTTTGCATCGCCACCCTCACGTGTCTTTAAGCATGGTGCAGAATTCTATATTCCCGTTGTTGGTGTAACTTCACAACAGCTGGACCATTTGGGCTGAAACTTTGCATAACGATAGTTTCTAATTTATCATATTTTCCATGTAAATTTCGTTATGTGTTTTAAATATGGATTTTGCGTGAACATCGACTTTTCCCTGAGCCATGACTTTAATGTCACTCATCTCGTTAATGAATATCTCATTGATGCATGAACCTTTTATTATGAAAATTTGCGTGGATTAAGAATAGATCCCTTCCTTTCTAATGGGCCATCAAGTTTGTCTCGGTCACTACTGGTTGTTCTTTGCACTTTCCTTTTGAACGTTGTCCTTGTTTTCCGCAAATTTCGGTCATATCTCCATCATCTATGGGTAGTTTTCCCTGAAATTACTTTCATTGGGTCTATTTGGGAGACATCTACATTCCCTATTGTAAACACAACTTTGAATTTTGCATTGGTTCCTAAGGAATCCTTGTTCTGTGGTACTTCCAACCTCGGCTACATGTACCGGCATGGGAAAGTAGTTTCCATGGAGGTTTTCTGGTTGATTTTATAGTCAAATCTTGCTCGATTGACCTAGTTACTTGTTAAATATTCGCTATAAATTCTCCCGAGCATTCTCTCTTGTTGATGCTAAGCTTGAAGTATTTTTATTAATTTTCTTTCTTCCAATTTATCGTATGTAGTCATAATAATTTGTTAAAATTTGTTAAAATTCAGGTTCTTCTATTTTCTCATATCTAGTTGTTGTATGGGGGTTTTTGTGATTTATCTGGCATATTTCCATAATGAGTTTTCATAGGGTGACCGTTATTTCTCCTACAGCATGTGTGCTGGGCACAGTGGGGAGTCACCTGAGATGTCCGGGCTGGGTGTGTCATATGCACACTGTGGGTGGGTCAATGGTACATTGATGCAAAGGAAAGTCATCCATGTGAAATAAAGAGAAAATAAAAGGAGATAGAATAGGGGGGGAAGTGAGGAAGTGGAAGAGAGGGAAGGGGAAAGGAGGGGGAGAGTAGGTAGTGGGGTACCGGGTCAGGTGGGGCCAGGTCAGTGTAAGGGTGATAGGTGTCAGGAACATGCCAGACGTGTATCCGGGTGACCCGCAAAGCACATGAGGTCGTCTGGGCTTGTAAGGTCAGAGGGGCGGGACTTTAGCTTCAGCGACTCGGGTGGAGCGCTGCGCTTCATTCTTACGTTGGTGTCCCAATTTCAGACAGAAGCCTTACGATGAGGATAAGAGTTTAGAGGGGGAATCTAAGTCGATATACGAACTAAGGTACATCCGGTGTAACCTACATGTGTTATAAACACAAGTAACTAAATGAGACCGGCCCGGAAGGAGTGGCGGATCAAGCGCGATATTAATGAATGAAGAAAGGAACAATTAATCAATATCAGCAAACTTGGTCAACAAAAGGCAAGCAAGGAACAATAGGAGGAACAATAGTCCGCAAGCGGACAAAAGAGAAAAGGCCATCCGGCTGTCTAGCAAGCCATCCAGCTGGGGGCGGACAACAATGGAGCGGGCAACCTAGGTTGGTAGGTACACGCGCGAGGGAGGAAGTGCGGATGAGGGTGATGGGTGGATGGATGGGTGGATGGATGATGATGATAGCAGGAGGGACGGACCAAGTGGCACTAGGGCACATAGAGGGAAGTGACGGATATGTCGGGTCATGACAGTATCCCCTTCTTAGGGCCGACACCCCTGGAGGCCCAATTGGTGCACATGGGAATCGTTCAGCCAATTCCGAATTTGAATCTGCATGTGAAATCAAACATTCGCTCCATCAATTTGACTAAGTCCAGTCATTACTCAACAGCTCTACTCAATAACCCGCCCTTCATGTCCAAAACTCTTGACCTCCACAACATCGTGTCCTGGGAGGAGAAGGACATCCAGGAGGCGACGGACGACGAGCCTGCCATGATGCAGGCGAAGCTGAATGAGCGGGTGAGGCACAAGGCGGTCAAAAAAGCGGCCGAGGCAGCTAGGCGGGCTGAAGAGAAGAAAAGATGTGAGGAAGAGGAGGCCAGGGAGTGGGAGGCAGAGGTGAAGCGCCAACAGGTGCAGGTGGCTGGGTCGTCCAAAGGCAAGGTGAGTAGCCAGTATCTTACAAACACTTACTGCCACGTGATCCCTGAGGCTAACACAAGTATATTTTTTTTGTTTTTGTTTTTTAGCGCAAGGCCTCAGTCGACCTGCCACAGGCCGCAAGGGAAAAGCCCCCTTGTGGTCGTTGCATCAAGTCCCAGCTGGTTTGCGAGCGGGGCAGGTACCAGGCATGCATGGACTGCACACGCGCCAGGGCCAAATGCGATCTGGTCACGATTCGAGTGGGGACCACAATGCCCTCACAGCAAAAGAAACCACGGGTGATCTCACCCAAGGCGCCAGTACATGCGTCTGAGGATGGGGGAGATGATACGGAGGACGAAGAGGATGATTGGGACGAGGATGGGGGTGATGTGGAGAAGTGGGGAGGCGATCGTTGATGCCCTCAAGGAGCTGACTGACGCTGTGAGGCAGTTGCCCAGCGAGGTTGCCAAGATTACGCGGGAGGAGAGGTCAAGGAAGAAGAAGGAGAAGTCGGAGGGTGGGGGAGCGGGTGACCTGCCCACATATACTTCCTGTGGTGTGGGCACGTTGCCCTGAAATCATCATCATTTTTTTGTTTTTTGTATATACCTCCATTTGTGCCATACCCTAATCAACATGGCCAGTTGATGCGTGAGTACTCTAAGAAAAGTGAGGGCCCGGCTTGTCAGGATACAGCGCGTGGAAGTCAGAAACCAAGTCAGAGGCATGGCCAAGCTCTGTGGCCAGCAACCAAGAAGTCTCCTCATCCGTCCCATCATACCTGAGCCAATGTACCAGGTACAGTAACTTGCAGTTATGATGCCTACGATCCAACTTTGAATCTAGTATTTCAGCAATCTCATACTCAGGTTCACTGTCAATCTCAACGGGTGGAGGCGGAGGTTGTACACAGTTGGGAATGGTGTTGGGGACGGCCGGTTCGAGTTGGGACACATGAAAGACTGGGTGCACGGCTCTCATAGTCTCAGGGAGGCAGATGGTGCGGGAATGGGTTCCTGGCGCAGCAATGATCTCAAAGGGCCCAAGGTTCTTTTCTGAGAGTTTCTTCGAGGGTCGGGTGGATCTAAAATACTTAGCCTTAACAAAGACCATAGTACCAACCTCAAAGTCGGGTGCGGGTGAACATCTAGCGTCCACAGGGCCCTGATAACACCGTTGCGCTGAGGACATTTTCTCACATAGGAACTGATGTAAGGAATCGAGATCAACCGAGTACTCTTGGGCATGTACTGAAGTCAGATCTCGTTCCGGATGGATGGAGAGGGTCGGATGGTATCCCTTGTTGGCAAAGAATGGAGAGATGCCAGTAGTAGCATTGGGGGCATTGTTGTACGCGAACTCAGCCAAGGGCAATAACTCAGCCCAATTGTCCTGCTGGTAGTTGCAATACACCCGAAGATACTGTTCTAATGTCTGGTTCATCCGCTTGGTCTGACCATCCCCTTCTGGGTGATAACCCGAAGTGAAGTGAAGGTGGATGTCAAGAGCCTTACCTAGAGAGTGGAAGAAATGGGATACGAACTCGGATCCTTGATCCGAAGTGATGTGGGAGGGTATGCCGTGCTTCGAGAATACATGGAGGAGGAACAACTTGGCAAGACCGGGCACATCAATGGTATCGTGCATAGGAATAAAGACACATTGCTTTGAAAGATGATCAACGACTACCAAGATGGCCATGAAGCCAGAGGATGGGGGAAGCTGTTCAATGAAATCCATGGATATTGAGTTCCACGGGTGACTGGGGATGGGGAGTTGTTTTAGGGCTTGTGACAAGGGACCTTGGCACGGGTGCAGGCAGTACAGGATGCAACATAGTCCTTGATGAATGAACGGATACCCAGCCAAGTATACTCTCGATGGACATGGACCAGATCCAGTGTGCAGTTCTGACCAAAGTGTCCGGAGAGTGGATGGTCGTGCTTGTATCTCAAGATCCTGAGACGAAGATCATTTGCATCCGGTACGTAGATATGCTTATCGAGCCTTAACAGGCCGTCCGTGTCTAGGGACCAACAAGAGTCTGCAGGGATAGGACCAGAGAGATATTCAGCAACGGAGGAGTCGGATGGCAGGGCGGTAATGATGTCCTTGTGGATAGCTTCGACGTCAACCATAGAGCTGGCCAGAAGGACTGGAGTGGCTAGACAAGTGGCTCATAGGGAGGCTGAGAGCTGTTCAGTGGTGAAGACAGGGCGAAAATTCTGCGGATTGATGTGGGCATAGTCCCTATCCCCTTCTTTGGGGTAGACATCCCAGTGTCTAGTCAATGCATCAGGTTTCACACCAAGTCTTCCCGGACGAAAACGGACAACCATATTAAACTGCGAGAGAAACTCTGACCAGCGCGCCTGCCTGCGGGTCAAGAGTTTGGTAGTGGTAAAATATTCCAAGTTCTTGTGATCCGTGACAACGTCAATAGGAGTGCCAGAGCCTTCAAGATAGTGTCGCCAAGAGCGGAAAGCTTCAAAGATAGCTAGGAGCTCCTTATCATGGGTATCATAGTTGAGTTTGGGCGCTGTCAGCGTTCTTGAGCGAAAAGCAACCAGGCGAATCTCATCATCCTCACAACGGATGGAGAGAATACCTGAGATTGCATAGTCGGATGCGTCAGTTTCAACTATTAGCGGACGATCGGGTACCCAGTGAGTAAGGATGGGGGCGGATGTGAAAGCTTCTTTGAGATGAAGGCAGAATGACACTCATCAGAGAAGGACCAAGCCACATTTTTACGGGTGAGTCTGGTCAGTGGAAGAACTATACTGGAATAATCATGGATGAAACGGCGATAGAAGTTTGCAAATCCCAAGAAGGACTGGATGTCCTTGACCTTATGGGGCTCGGGCCAATCCTGAATGGATTGAATCTTTTCGGGTGACATGGACAAACCAGTCGGCGAAAGGATGTAGCCCAAATACTCCGTAGTGTCGGTTGAGAATTCGCACTTCTGTGCATTGGCAAATAACCCATGCTTGCGTAGCCTACTCAGGACCTCCCAGACGTGATCCTCATGCTGAGTCTCATCTTCCGAATAGACCAGGATGTCGTCCAAGTAGACTACCACACGAGTATCGAGAAGATCAGCAAAGATGGTATTGACGAAGCGCTGAAAGGCTGCGGGTGCATTGGTCAAACCGAATGGCATGACGAGCCACTCGTAGGATCCGTAGTGCGTGTGGAAGGAAGTCTTCCACTCATCGCCCACTGCTATCCGCACCAAATGGTATGCATGGCGGAGGTCGAGCTTGGTGTAGACCTTCGCATGGCTAGGAACGTCTAGGAGATCAGAGATATGCGGCAGTGGATACCTATCTTGCTTTGTGATCTTGTTGAGGCCCCTGAAGTCCACACAAGGACGCAGGGAACCATCTTTCTTGCAGACAAAGAGCACTGGCACAGCGTGGGTTGAAGACAAAGGATGGATGAAACCGGACGCCAAATGCTCGTCAAGGAATGTACGGAGAGCCTCAAGCTCAGACTGGGAAAGGGAATATAGGGTGCCAAGGGGAGGATGGGAGCCTTCCTCCAACTCGATCTTCAGGTCATATTCACAGTGCGGCACGAGAGTATTGGCTTTACTCTTACTGAAGACATCCACAAACTCGTGATAAGCCTTAGGAACAGTTGAGAGGTCGATGGGGTCAGAAGAGGTGGATGTCGAGCACAACTCTGCTAAAGTGGACAGATTTTCCAGGCAGAAAGTGACGGACCCATCGAGTCGGGCAGTCTGGGCAAACACAGCCGGACTGACGATCTCAATGGTGATTGCCTGACAGACGGATGCACACTGTGGGTTGGAGGTCGGATTCCCTTGCATTGGGACTGGGTCCACAACTACGGGAGGAGAGCTCAGGGTGGTGTCAGGGCACACACCCTGACTAGCCCGGACCCGGACCCGCTTCCGGACCCGCTTCCACCCGCTGCGCTTCCCGCATGCATGCACGCTCCGCACGCTGCATGCTCCGGGCCCGGTTCCTACTCCTTCATGTGACTTCCGGGTATCCCCGGAAGTTTTCCTGATATGGTGGCCACTGTGGGAAGATGAGAAGTTAGCTTCCTTCTCATCTTCTTACCCACAGTAGATTGTGCCCTGGATAGGGCTGGCCAGACCTGAGGCTGTGGGCCATAGGGGAGGGTCATGGGGACCCAGGAGTCGTCCCCTGACAGGTGGTCGGACTGGATTGCACAGACGTCTGGAAAGTTATACTGCTCGAGACCCAGTCAATCAACAGATTGTGTTGGGTGAGCCAGTCATGTCCTAGGACGATAGCGCAAGAGCCATCCAACAATGTGACATAGCATGTCGTCAGAGTAACCTCACCAGTGGTGAATCGGATGGGCAGATTGATGGCTTGGGTGATCATGGAGTTCATGGAGCCGTCAAATAGTCGGAGTTGCAGAGGCGCAACAGGGTATGTGGAGATGTGATGTTTATTGATGAAGGATGTATCTACAAATGTGTCAGAAGATCCTGAGTCAATAAGAGCGGAAAAGTTTCCAGACGGAAGAGAAGAAGGAAAAGACATATTTTTACGGGGTTCAGACCCCCCGGAAGAAGGAGACAGAGCAGAGCCGGGAGCATTCTCCCTTGAAGCGGAAAATAGATCAGAGCCGGGAGCACACTCCCTTGAAGTTGGAAATCGACCATCATCAGAACAAGGAGAAAAAGAGATCAGAACAGAAAGAGAATGGAGAGCGGATAGTCCAGACGCGTTCAAGCACAGGACTCTAGACGTATGAGGAGGGTCAGCGTGACCAACTGGTCGTATGGGGCCCGGAGGGTCACTATCTAGTTTTTTTCCTCGTTCGAATCCACCACAGAATCCGCGACATCCTCAGCCTGGGCTGCCCTAGCTTTGGCTGCATGGGAGGAGGACTTAGGGCACTCTTTGGCCACATGCCCAGAGCGCCCACAGAAGAGGCAGAGATTGTTCTCGAAGCGACGCTGGCATTCTTCTTTGGTGAGCTTGCCACTCTTGTCAAGCTTCGAGGACAGGTCAGAGTTGGGTTGCTTTCCCTTAGACTTTTTAGGGTCCTTGGTAGAGCGATCAGCGGAGGTGGAGGGGTCGGATGTGGAGTCAGGAGGGTTGGAGGACTTAGAGTACTTCGGGTTCTTGCCCGATTTCGCGTTCTGCTTGGAGGAGTCGGGTGAGGTAGCTCGATCTCTTGGACGGTGCGACAACTCGCCCTTGCGCTCCCAATATTGTCCATCGATATCTTGGGCAAGAGAGCACATGTCATGCAACGAGCGTGGCTTACCATAACGAGTGATCTCATCCTTGATCCTATCTGGCAACCCATTATAGAAATGGTGCCTCAAGGCAACCTCACCGTATCTGGGTAACTGTGAAGCATTGCGATTAAACTCGACAATGTACTTGGCGATCCTGTGATTATCCGACATAGTCAGAGTACTCAGACGACGCTCAGCATCACCAAAGGGGTCATGCAGGCCGAAGTTCTCTTCAAGTTCTTGGCAAAGAGTTCATAGTCGTCCATCCAACGTGGACGGCAATGCAGGTTACCATGAAGAAGTTCAGGCTCAAACCAACTCAGAGTGATCCCCTTGAGGAAGGACGTAGCGTAGATGACTTTCGTACGCTCGTTAACAAATGCTTGGGGGCAGTTCTGGAAGTTGAGTTCGCACTGAACAAGGAAAGTGCGGAGTTTCTGAGGGTCAGTACCGTCAAATTGGTCAGGCTCACGAAGCTTCATCCTACAGCTGGGGTCTGGAGGTTGACGAGCGGCAGTGGTTGAGCAGGCCAGGGCGGCAATAGCGTCCATCAACTGGGGAGGTCGGTGGAAGAGTACCAGAGGGAGGAGAGAGGAGAAAGGGAAGAGAGAAGGAGTGGCAGAAAGGAGAGTTGTCAGGTCTGAAGGTGAGTATCGGAGCAGATGGGGGAAGCGTAGAAGGATGATGGAAGGGTGGAGGTGTTGTGAAGGAGGAGCAGAGGAGTAGGAGGAGGAGTAGTAGGAGGGTGGTGAGAGGGGCGGTGTTCGGTCCAAGGTGAGTATCAGAACGGACAGCAGTAGGGTAAGACTCCGGAGGTGGGGAAGGAGGAGGTCCGGAAGTCGGGTCGGGATCGGGTATGCATGGATATGACAGACAGCCCTCCCTCAGACTCATGTCCCTCTGTGGCTTCTTAGGCTGAAGCAGAAAGTGTATTGTTATTAGGATGAAGGGCTCAACTAAGTTAGTGTACTTGCCTGAAGCAGAAAGTGAGAAGAAGGTTACTTCTTTGGTTCTGCTTCAGCTCGGTTTATATACAGGTGGGAATCGGTCATGTGAGGGTGCCACATCACTCCCAGATGGAGCCAGGATATCACGGGTGGCTCCGTGGGTGATCCCGAGTGTCAGAGAGAAGAGAAATACAAGTAGAGGTGCATGGTGCATCCGGTGGCGTGGTACCCCTGTGGGGTACCTGGCATCAGACGTGTCCAGGCTACAGGTATAAAGGAGAAGGTCATCTGTGTGGAGAAAGAAGGAAAGAAAGAAAGAGGGAAAGGAAAGGAAGACAAAAAGCAAGGAAGACAGACAGGAGAGGGAGAAGTGTCAGGGCACACACCTGACCCTGCGCCGCACTGCCCTACTCCGCTCCCCCGCTATCACTCCCTGTGTCTCCTTTCCCCTTTTCCTTCTTTCTTTCTATTTCTGTTCCATGGTCGACTTCCCCTTCTCCATGTATTACTACACACCTAACCCCACTCCCCCGATCGCCGCGCCCGCTGCGTGCATTCCCGCTCACAGAGCGGCACACCTCCAGGACCTCCCACGGAGATACCCAGGGGAGTGCGGCTGTGTGCGGGGATGACGTGGCTCCTCCCACATGACCTCAGCCGCATGTATATAATAGCACCTGGGGTGGGAACAGAAGAAGCAGCCTTCTTCTCAACTTCCCACTTCAGTGGTCGGGGACGCTCACCCTGCAACGGGACCGCCGCTACGCATAGCCGACATCTGTCCCATCGAGTCCCTCGCGCCGGGACCTTGCTGCTTTCGGAGCTGTCCCTGACAAGAAGGAGGCGGCGCAGTGCAGGGCAGCGTGCCCTGACAGTCGGGTATACAAGTAGACGATCAAATCCCCATCGATCGTGGTTCAGGATGGAATGAGCTATTAAGGGTTTGATTGCACATAGTTGGAGATGCTGTTAGAACAGGCAGATTCGGACAACTCCGGAGTGGAATCGGAGACTTAGTGTGGAAGGACCTCGGCCTCAGTGACTCAGGCGGAGCGCTGTGCCATTGCTGGTTGTCCTGGGGGTCCCTAATTTCGGATCTAGCAGAGGGAAAGTCTCTTGGGGCATTTCAGGTCGATTTCGGACTGAGGTTACAAGTTACTATGTACATTGTATATAAGGAGGGGTCCGGAATCAAAAGGAGCAAGGGTACTCCAAAAGCAGACAAAGGGAGCTGGAAGGAGGAACAACACCGAGGGTCAAGGGTTTGACTCAATGGTGTTTTCCCAAAGGAGGAGTGAAGGGCCAAGGCCCAAGGAGGAAGGAAGGAGGAAGGGAGTGGGGAATGGCCAGCTGACTGAATAGAAAGGAAGCAGCAGCCCAAATAGGAATGAGGGAGAATAGCGGAATTGAATGGAGCAATGCAATAGTTGCAAGGTCCGACATAAGTCCGGAAAGTCCGAACTCGGAAGTTAAACTCCGGAATATTGGCAAACATAATTAAATGGAATGAGCTAACCAATACAATGGGTATAAGCGGAGGTGGGGTCAAAGTCTGAGGTTGGAGCTAAGACCGGAGGTTCCGGAGACAGAGACACGAATGGGATTCCGGAGTGGAGGTCCGGAGTTGGGAGCATAGGTGTTGCATGCTCATCTGGAAGGTGTCGAGGTTGAGGTCGGACCCGGGATGTTCCAGAGTCAGACCAAAGGTGGTGTCGGAGCTGCAGGTGGGATAACCTCTTGGGAGTTGGCAAGGAGAAGGTGATGGAAGGGAAGTAGGGCTCCGGAGTCAGTTTCGGAGTTCCGGGAGCCCGGAGCGGAGGTCGGGATTGTATGGATATGACAGATGCCAGGATAGATAGGTCAGCCATGGGTACTTGGTGCTCCTCAAGGGAGTGTACCATGTGCATGGTTGCGACTTGTTGTCAGGGCACACCTGCCTGACCTGGCCCCACCTGACCTGGCCCCCCACTACCCACTCCTCCCCTACCTCCTCCTCCTTTTCTCTTTCTCTCTTTCTTTCTTTCTTTCTTCTCCTTTCTCTCTTCTTTCTCCTTTCCTTATTACATGGATGACTTCCCTTCCATCAGTGACTATTGACCTGGCTGCAGTATGACATGCCCGGACCCAGACACACTGGGTGACCTCTTGCACACTGGGTGCTCCTGGGATCTCTTGCAGAGATACCCGGATGGATGTGGCTGTGTGCATAGATGATGTGGTCTTAACCACATGTATATAAACACAGCCTAAGTGGGAACTGAGAAGCAACCTTCTTCTCACACTTCCCACGTTAGGCAAGTAGCTTACATTTCCCCCTGTTAATAATAATAACACACTTCCCACTTTAGCCTAAGTGGCCAGGGACATCTGCCTGCATCGGGCCCATTGCTACACATGCCCATGTCACACCCTACTGGGCCCTCAGCCCCAGGTGACACACCCAGATGCTCTCAACCCTGGGTCAGTCCCTGACACTGATACATTGTGTGAAGATCCTGTATCGTTGCTATCAGTTACTTAGCATTTGTAGTACAAGTGTACCAGTAGCGGGTTATTATTATGAGTGTCCGGTGTAGAGACCGGATGTGGGATGAAGGAAATGTCCCCATGGTGGAGGGCTTTGGCCTTAGCAACTTAGACCAGGAGCGCTGTGCCTAGTTACATGTCCGCACCCTAATTTACTAACTGGCAATGAGAACTCAGAAGAGGGAAACTCTAGTCGATTTTATCACTAGGGTGTAACCTATCTACAAGTTATGTATATATAGTTACATAGGGGGTGGGCCCATGAATGGCAGGACCGAGTGGAGTGGAGCTAATGGAGTTACATGTTAGCCGACTGAATATTACCAACGAGTTGGGTTATGGGGTTAGCAGAGTGGCAGGCTATAACCCAGAAATGGAAAGGAGGGATCGGCCTGAAGGTAGGCCTGCAGGGTGTCAGAGACTGGGATATTGTTGGAGTTGGGCAGACTGTCAGAAGGTGGATGGAAGACGGATTGGGTTTCTGTCTGAGTTGAGGTCGGAGGTGATGCAGAGGTCTGTTGGAGCGCGCATGCGGATATGTGGGCGGAAATATGCGGCGCGTCCGGAAGCGCTGTTCAAGGTCAGCAGAGTGGGATCGCGGCCTCAGCGACTCAGGTGGAGCACTGTGCCCTGAGCTTGACATTTGGGGGAGATCCCGTATTTACAGACTGACACTTACAGCAGACTTCAAACAAGACTTGCGGGCGGAGCGGACCTGTAGGAGGAGCATGGACTCTGCGAGCATGGACTCAGAGGGGGGAAGCCCCCTTTGCAGAAGGAGAGACTCAGACCAGACAGGGGGGGTACTCTAGTTGATTTCAGACTGAGGTCCCCGAAAGTATTTACAAGGTATAAGTAGATAAGAGAAATCAAAAGAGGGACCAGTCGGTCTGGTGCGGAAATAAGCGGAAATGAGCGGGGACTTGTCAAACTAAACCAAGGACAAGAACCTGGGAAATGGGAGGCAAGGAATGAATAAAGTCAAAGCGGATCAAATACCAATATTGACAGATTAAATGAATGAATAGGAAAGTGCAATAGCACACAGATCAAATGCCAATATTGGGGTGAACATAATAGGCACTTGGCAAGGAATGAATGTTATGTTGCCGAGTTACAAAAATGGCCAGAGGACAAAAGCGGAGGTCAGTGCGCGGCGCCGATACAAGTCCACAAATAAGCGGGGTCGGTGCGGTGCCAACACAAGTCCACAAACAGAGGTTGATCTGCCAGCACTGTCACACAAGGACAGCATGAAGGCCAACAGAGGTACAGAGGGGAGTGGGAGTGTTGACCTGACCAGAGGTGTCAAGGGCAACCAGAAGTGGCCAGAGGGTGCAGAGATGGGCAGAGGGTGCGGAGTGGGCAGAGGGTGCGGAATGCATGGAAGCGGGGCATGGCTGTGACCACATAGCGGGAAGCGATGAGTGTGGTTCAGATGGAGACAAGGCAGGCATGACTGAATGCTGGGAGCGCCAAGGGCTCAGGAACTGGAGGTAAGGTCGGAATACCGGCAGGGTCTAGGTTCTGATTATTGGCCAAGTCTCATGCAGTAAGGCAGGGGGCCAGACATGGGGTTGGGGGCTGGTTAGGATGGGTTTCAGGTCAGCGGATTCGCCTATCAGCATTGGTTCGCTGCTGACAGAGCCCCGGGATTTGTCGGTCGTGACACAGGGCAAGCAAGTGAATTGCCCAGCAGAGGTGGGGGTGCGCTAGCGGATGTCAGAACTGTCTGGATGCCTTCGGGACTCCAGACTTAGGGAGGCATAGGTAATATATTGGATTGAGGGGGTGGTGACCATCAAGGGAGTCGGAGGTGATTGCGGAATATGGAGGCTCCGAGGTTAGTGACAAAGGAGTGGAGGTAATCTGGAAGGACTGGAGGTAGTGGAGGATGATGGCCATGGATGGATATGACATCCATGTCAGGGACATGTCCAGGGTAGAGGGGGTCCGGATGTAGTGCCTGGCAGAGGGGCCCTCGCAGGGTGTAAACCGGGCATGCATACTGGCAGGTCCAGAAAGGGACAGCAGTCCCTGGCCACTCAGACTGAAGTGGAAAAGGTGAGAAGAAGGTTACTTCTTCGGTTCCCACTTCAGGTACATTTATGTACATGTGGCTTGAGTCACATGATGAGTGCCACGTCATCCTCGGAGACAGCCATGGCCATCCAGGTGTCCCCATGGGGGATCCTGAGAGTGTCTGCTGCATGCATGTGTGCTGGGCACAGCGGGAAGCTGTCCAGGGTGTCTGGGCCAGACAGGTCAATAGTACATTGATACAAAGGAAGGTGGTCCGTGCAGATAGCAGGAAGAGAATGATGAGAAGAATGAAATAAAGAAAAGAGAAGAAAGAGAGAAAAGAAAGAAGGAAAGAGGGAGGAGGGAAGGAGAGGGATGGGCAGCGGGGCAGTGGGTGAGGTATGGCTGGGTGGGTCCGGGTGGACCCGGGTCAGGCAGGTGTGCCCTGACAATCCGGTAAGGGTAAGGAATGCCTAACAGGGCCTTCAGTGATTTTGCATTCCCAAAGGGAACATACTGATGGTGGTGAGGTGTGATGACTGGCAAGGGAGAAACTAGATGGTTGATGGGCAGCTACTTGGCTCTCATGTAATGAGCATGCCAGCATCATGGGAATTTGTACCTCAGGGAAGTTGTGATCCTGAATATCATAGCATGACGTCCTGTAGGACATGGGTTCCAGTGGACGATACACAGGTTGTGAGGCTTCAACTTGTGACTTCGAGGTCTCATGGCGAGAGCTGCCAGAAGACTCAATATAACCAGGCATATAAGACATGATGAGGGTTATACACACACACGGGTTCAGTTGAGTCACAGAAGGGGGTTGTTACAATGGACAGTGCACAAGGTAGTTCATAGCAAGTTGTGGTAGTTAGTGGGAACCACCTCTGGCAGTTTCCATACATGATGCATGACTATCTACAAAAATGAAATGGTCATGGGAAGTCCCACAAAATACAAACAACCTTGGCCAGCACCAAAACCCTGATGGGGAAAGCTTTGCACAAGGGGGGGGTATGGGATAGAATGGGAGAGGATAGTAGGGTATAGAGAGAGAGAGAGAGAGAGAGAGAAAGTGATAAAAGGGGAGGTCTTTGACTATGCAATGGATATGGTCGCTGGAGACTCTATATCCATAACATTGCCCCCCAGTCTCCTACTGACCATGATGTGGAGCCTGAGGGGCATATCTCTGCTGGCCATCTCTCCATGGTGACTGACTTCTCAAATGCTCATGATAGGATTCTGGAGGGAGGGAGTCATACTGAGCTCCGCTGGAGGAGGATGGGTGTGGATCCGGTCCGGAATATCATGTGGGCAGAGGGTAGGGCTGGTTTGAAGGAGGAGGATGAGTGTTCGTTGGGGGAGCAGCCAGGTTGACGATGAACACAGGCACAGCAGTGTTAGTGTTGCTGTCCATGTCAGGGCAATAGCCCTGAACCCCGAGCCACATGTAATTAAGATACATATAGTCACGTGGGTAAGTGGGAACCTCTGGGTAACTGTTTACACACTACCGTAAAATACACACCCTTGTATCACTTATGGCTCTGTGTGCTGAGCTACCCTGAGACCTCACATTAATGATCAAGAGCTAAGGCCTAACAGCCTCAAACTCAACTCAGAATCCAACATTGTTGTGGAAGACTCAGTTCTTGAGGTCTCAGCACATGCACCCACTGATCTTGTTTGCCCAGATGAAGCCTATAGCCTGTTGTATAAACCTGAGAGCACATCCGAGGCTGATGATAGCCAGCACTCTGTGCTTCCAGAGATTAGTGCCAACATCACTGAGATGTCTGATTTGTACCAGTTTGCCTTTGAGTTTGAGCCCAATGTGCACAAAGTGTCAGGACATACACCCTGACCTAGCCCACACCCATATCCACACCTGCACTTGCACTCACACCCACACCCACACCCAGCCGTTGCACTTCCCACATGCACCCTGTGCTGGATGCTCCATGCAGCCAGATGCCCAGGGCCCCAGGCGTTCTCATGTGACTTCCAGAAGGTTTCGATATATTGTGGCCACTGTGGGAAGATGAGAAGTTAACTTCCTTCTCATCTTCTTACCCACAGTAGGCAAGTTGTACTTACTTGCCTTTACATTATTCATCTTCTTACCCACAGTAGGATTGTGCCCTGGACTGGGCTGTTTACCTTTAGGGCTGTGGGCCATCAGGGAGGGTCATGGGGACCTGGGAGTCATCCCCTGACACAAAGCCAGCCCAAGACTACTGAGTAATGACCAATGCTATCTTTTGTGTGATGCTTCATGTCATTTTGAGTCAATCCAGAGTAATGAACACCAAGAGTCCAGCCAGCAAGTCAGCCAAGGATTCCGAGTTGCCAGCCAAGCCACTGCCATTGATGTTGAGTTTCCTAGAGTGAAGTTGTGCCACAAGGTCTTTACCCTGAAGCCATTGCTGTTGGTTGAACACATCATCCCAGCCAAGGCAATCAGAGTCACACCCATGTTGTTTGATCAAGTTGATGAGAAGCTGCCCCTGCATGTGCTCATCCTTATACCTGAGATGTGCAGACTCAACCAGGCAAAGGTCAACCTTAGTGCTGCAATCAAGATCAAAGAGTACAGCAGTGTTGAGTCTAATGCTGTTAGAGACTGGATGTGAGATGAAGGAGATGCTTCCATGGTGGAGGGCTTTGGCCTCAGCAACTCAGACCAGCAGCACTGTGCCTAGTACACATCCATGCCCTAATTTACTTACTGGCAGCGAGAACTAAAGGGGGGATTAACTCTAGTCGATTTTATCACTGGGGTGTAACCTATCTACAAGTTAAGTATATATAGTTACAGCGAGGGTGGGCCTGTGAATGGCAGGACCGAGTGGAGCAGAGCTAATGGAGTTAAACATTAGCTGACTGAATATTACCAACGAGTCAGGTTATGGGGTTAGCGGAATGGCAGGCTATAACCCAGAAATGGAAAGGAGGGATAGGCCCAAAGGTAGACTTGCAGGGCAAGCAAGTGAATTGCCCAGCAGGGGTGGGAGTGCGCTAGCGGACATCAGAGCTGTCTGGAGGCCTTTGGGGCTCCATACTCAGGGAGGTGTAGGTAATATATTGAATTGAGGGGGTGGTGACCATCAAGGGAGTCAGAGGTGATTGTGGAATATGGGGGCTCTGAGGTTAGTGACGAAGGAGCGGAGGTAGTCCAGAAGGATCGGAGGCAGTGGAGGACGATGGCCATAGATGGATATGACAAATGCCAGCTGCCAAGAGATCAAGCCAATCAATGCCACACTGTCAGGGGATGGACCCCAGGACCCCATGACCGCTCTCTCTACAACCCACAACCTAACTGTAAACAGCCCTGTCCAGGGCACAATCTGCTGTGGGTAAGAAAGTGAAATAAACAAAGGGCAAGTAATGTACACTTGCCTGCTGTGGGTAAGTGTCAGAACTGTGTGAATCTTCGCCGATGGTAGCCATAGGCGACCGAGCGTTGCCCGCTAGTGGAACAGGTGTCCTACACATGACTGAGCTTTAGTGAGGGATAAACCCCACCGATCTCGAGGCCAAGGCTACTTAGGCGAGTGAGCCGGGATTTCGGCTTCAACGACTCGAGGAGGAGCGTTGTGCCTCATTCTCGACACGGTCCCGATACTTCAGAAGGTCAGAGGTCTCACGGGGGACAGAGGTAAGCTTAGGGGGTGAATTCTAGTTGATTTCGAACTACAGTACAAGCATTAGTTACAAGCTGTATATAAGCACTAGGGAACTGAATAGGGAATAAGTCGCCAGATCTCGTGGAGATTGCGGGCAGAGAAAAGGAGGAAAACAAACAAGAGCACATGTTCAAGACAGCGAAGGTCAAGCGTGACCTTCGCTGCAAGGTAACAAGGTGCAGCGAAACATGGGACAACAGGTCGTGGCGCTCTGCGCCGCTAGGTCGTTCAACGACAATCAAGAGAGGGGTTGTGGAGAGGTGGCGGGAAGTGGTTAGACGGCGACAGGCAGCGAGCGGAGTGTGTGGGGAGTGTTCGGGCATGGGAGAGGGTCAGGGAGGAGGTCGTCTGGCCCCGAGGAACGCCGGGTCGTGACAGTAAGAAAGTGAGAAGAAGGTTAACTTCTCACTCTCCCACAGTGGCCCAATATGGTGAAAACTTCTGGGGATACCTGTCATATCCATACCAACTCTGCCTCACCTCCACTCTACTCTGCCACCATTCCGGTCCACCTCCGGTCCATCCTCCCCCTGCACCTCCGCCATACCCTCCAGTTCACATCCAGTTCACCTCCACCTCCGATCTCCGGTACCTTCTCCAGTACCTCTTATCCTCATCTTAAATGTTTATTAATATTCCTATCTACCCAATATTACTACAGACCTCCTAGGACCTCCACCACACCCGCAAAGGTTTTCCCACTCTCCAGTAGCTGTTGCTAATTCCACCCTTCACCTACCCACTCCACAATGCTTGATAAGGTGATTCTCTCATGAGCTCACTGACCTGGCAAGTGGGTAAGTCCCCCTTGGGTTTTCCCCTTTGTTCCCATTTGTCTTCTATTATGTATATAAGTCCTGTACTGTAGTTGATGGCACCTGAGTGCAAAATTGACAACAAGACTATCCCCCAGAGTTCGTGCCCCCCATTCTGAAGTTAAGGACCAAACTCTTAAGTGTTACTGAATGTAGGCACAGCACTCCTCTCTGAGTTGCTGAGGCCATGGTCCTCCCGCTCGTTCTCTACCTCTGGCCTCCTTCTGGGGAAAGGTCCAAGGACACTTGCCATGCACTTGACAATACCCAGAAGTCACATGAAGGATGGGAACCAGGCTTGGAGCATGTGGCACATGGAGCGCGTGGGGCGGAAGTGCACATGTGGGTCCGGGTCCAGGCTAGTCAGGGTGTGTGCCCTGACTCACACCAATAGAAGTGTTCAGTCATGAAACCAAAGATGTGACTTCAGTCCACAGTGAGGATGAGCCTCATGTTACTTGTGACAGAACTGGAGAATCCAACAATCATTTGATGAGCACTGAGAAATCCAGCATCTCAGTTTGGGACTCTGGTGGCAAGTCCAGTGCTGGCAGGTATGGTGAAGTAAAGATGTGCACAGAGATGCCACATTTCGCACCTGAGTACGATGAAGGACATGGTAGTCCACCCAAGAAGGATCCTGACAAAGTTGTGAGCTGCAAGTCCAGTCCCAATTGAGGTGGTGGAGCACCTAAACACATTAGGATGCTGTCACCATCCACCACATCCAAGTCCAATGATGGTTATGTTGAACTGCCCACAAAAGACCCTGACAAGGCCTCATACATGAATAAGTGTCCAGGAGATGGCCTTGCCTGAGAGTACGAGTCTGAAGAGACTCTAGAGGTCGAGTTCCAAGGGGACACTTTTGTAGTTGAAAATCTAGAAGGGATTTATGTCATCTGTGATGATATGTTGCTTTCTTTGAGGCTGGATGTGAGCCTGAACCCAGCAGAGAGCCAAATAAGTGTGAGACCACAGAGAGCACAAGCATAAAGAGCTAAGGCCTCATGGCCTTAATGATGAGCTCAATTGTTGTTTTTCCATGTTGCATTCCAAGTTCCGTGGCAAAATTTTTGTGCTTGAGACGCCAGAGGGCATCTATGTTGTTTGGGGTGACTTTGTGATCCTTTTTGAGGCCATCCCAGACCTAGCGCTTGAGGTTCAGTTCAGAAGTGAGTCTAGTTTAGTGCAAGGTGGCGCTGAGTTCAATGTTAAATCAGAGCCAAAGTCCCCCAGCCTCAATGACAAGCTCAATTCGTCTAATTCAACACCGATTTCAAGCCCAAGTCCAGTAGAGGTCTCAGCATGTCCCAGCCTGAGTGCTGTTCAAGTTCAAAGTATGCAGAGTCATGACACAAACACCAGACACAATAGCAAAGAGTGTGCCACAATTACTTTCAACTGTGATGAGTTCAAAGTGCCTTACAATGATGTGAAGTACCTCAGTGGTGTGTTCAGAATCGACAACTCAATGGAGGATTTTACTCGAGAATCTGGGCTCACTGTCTCACTCAGAGCTGATCCTGCCCTTGTGCCATATGAAAAATGGGTTCATGATTCCATTTGTCACCCTTCTATCATACATTGTGGTTACATCATGGCAAAAATATCTGCAGTCAAATGTGCTGTCAGCAACAATCCTGGCAAGGAAGCACTTGAGCATGCTAACACCTCATGTTCACCTGAGTTTGATGATGGCTACAAATGCCGACCTGAGAAAGACCCAGACAAGGTCTTAAGCTTAAGCTTGAATCTGAGTGTGGGCAATGAGCTGGCCTGAGCATGCGAGGCTGAGTGACTTGAGTGGTTGAAGTGTCCAAGTCACCAAGTTCCAGGCTGACAATTGCACACTAGAGGTGCCAGAGTGCCCTCTCATTGATCAAGAAGGAGCTGCAGTGGTCAGAAAACCCACACCTGATGCAACATGTGAGGTTGGTAGAATGCTGAACACAGTCCAAGTCAGAGTATCAGCACCTGTGTGTACCAAGCTCAAGCCACAAGAGCTAAGGCCTTGTAAGGGGTTGGTGTAGGTTCCTGCACTTCAGGAGATCCCAAGGACCAATTTCTGCCCAAATATGGAAGACTCCAGTCAAAACAAAGCATGGAGAATGCAAGAACATCACAGAAAAATCTGAAATAAATCATGAAAGCCTGTAGTAAGGTTAAAAACGTCCATGCATACAATAAATCCCAAATAAATAAACACAAATGTCGCCTGTGTACAAATGAATATGGGAACAATACACATGATTGCTGACTGTGCATGCAAACTTTTGCTAACTTGGTGAATAATGTACAACCTTAGTATCATTAGAAAGGTTGAAATAAATGTAAATTTATGGTGCTAAGAATGTGAAAAACCATTAAGAAATGAGTGAGATATATGGACATAAAGTTGGTAACCTGAAGACATGCAGGAAGACAACTTCTCAAGCCCCAAATAAAATTCATAAAAATATGCTATCATTGTGGATGACTTAGTACAACAACAAACAATACATATGGAGGATTAGGAATACGAATGGGAACCAGGGGAAATGGATGAAAAACCACAAAAAACCACAAAACTATGATGGACCATGGTGGGAATAATAGGGAAAAATATACAAATAAAGCAGAGAACTCTAACACATTTGTTTGCTCAATTCTTAACTACAATCAACTCTTTTTGTTCTAAATTTGATTCATTTAACATTTCAAATCACATTTCTACTAAATGTCACAGGATAAAATAGGATAAATCAGCTGAAAGTCATAGCACAGCCATACATGCAGTAACATGCAGTCTGAATTCAGAATGACTGAGTCATAGCAAACTTAATGGTATACAAGTAGAATTTGAAATAATGACTGTCATATCCATCCCCGGCCATCGACTTCTGATCCCTCCATTCCCTCCGGTCTAACTCCACTCCTCCTTCACTAACCTCGGAGCTCCCGTATTCCGCAATCCTCTCGGTACCCCTCGATGATTGCCACCCCTCATTTCAATTTATTACCTATGCCTCCCTAAGTACGGAGCCCCGAAGACTTCCGGACAGCTCTGACGTCCGCTAGCGCACCCCCGCCTCCGCTGGGCAATACAATCGCCTGCCCTGCAGAGCCCACCTTCGGGCTTATCCCTCCTTCCGTTTCTGGGTTATCGCCTGCCTTCCCGCTAACCCCACGACCCGACTCGTCGGTAATATTCAGTCAGCTAATGTTTAACCCCGTTAGCTCCGCTCCGTTCGGCTCTGCCAATTGCGGACCCGTCTTCGCTGTAACCATATATATATCCCGCTTGTACATAGGTTACACTCCAGTAATAAAATCAACTAGAGTTACCCCCCTTAGGTTCTAATTGCCAGTCAGTAAGTTAGGGCACGGACGTGTCACTAGGCACAGCGCTCTTGGCAGAAGTTGCTGAGGCCGAAGCCCTCCACTACGGAGACATTCCTTCGTCTCAAATCCGGTCTCTGACAGACAAATGCAGTGCAGTCAAGTTCTAATTAAACATTAAAATAGCTTAGGTGAGGAAGGACAATGAGAATTCTAGGTGCAGTCTGACCACAGCAGGGCCGCAGTTTAGCACAGCTGAACGCAGTAGAACTACAGCATGAAATGTTCATTTTTTATTCAGTTTGAGGAAAATACACTGTAAATAAATCCTGTAAATATGAGGTAGAGTGTGAAAAAGGAAGGTGACCTAAGGAGTATAAAAGGAGACCCTTTCTGCAACTTTATGCCCCCCCTCAGAGAAGTAAGAAAATAGAGTATTATTTTTCTCCAGCATTTCTGGTTCTCACTCCAGTGAAATACAGTTAAGATTGCCACTAAGGCAGCAATCAGGGAGAGAAATATTAAGCAAATATTTCAACAGGAGAGCTGGTTAACATTCCAGATTTCAAAAGTGTAAACAAAACAGTTATATTGCTACTGTTAAAACAAGCAATAAAAATAAGACAAAAATAAGACTAGGCCAAGGGACACTTCAGATACAATCTAAAACCATTCATGGAGTAAAATCTTTAAAAATTCACCAAGTAGAAGATTGATTTCAGGTTAAGATTCCAAATTTAATGATCCTACACAGAATTATACCAAGATAAATTGAGAAATTACACTAAGGGAACAGCTCTGCAGGGTCTTGTTCATCTGTAAGTCATTTCTCAGAGACTTTTAGACTAACCCATAAAATAGAATTAGCCAAAATGCTTGGATTAGTACTATATTTACAACAAATTCACTAGTACACCTCCCCATCCAAACTAAAGAACCAGGGAACAGATTGGTGGTGGTCTCATTAGAACCTCCCAACTGACCTTCCTTTGTTCTCTCCTTCAGTGCATGTGCGCTTCAACAGACCTCTGACAGAATCCCATCCATCTCTGACACACTCCACCTGAGTTGCTGAGGCCAAGGTCCTTCCCCATTAAGTCTCCAGTTTTCCCTTCCAGAACCATTCATCTAACAAACAGTTTCTAACAGAATCAAATCAATTTTGTACTAGTGTACAACAAAGCTACAGGTCAGGTGGCCAAGAACAGAAAGGCCCAGAAAGGAAATGGATATTGTCAAGGGTTAGGGAACTGAATGTTACCCAAGACTCAGGTTAAGGGAAAGCAAACAGACAGATAACAGAAGCAGAACTGCAAGGGTGGGAGCCTGGAGGTCACCAGGTTTCCCCAGAGTCTGAACTAGGGAGGTGAAGGCAGAATACTGAATTGTCAGGGTGGTGTTTGGGAGAGGTGTCTAGTGTTGGTACCGGAATTGGCATCAGAGCAACAATGGAGGAACTGGAATGGCAGGGCTAGAATATATGTATATGACAGCCCCTGCCATCCATGCCATCCATGCCATCCACCCACTCCCACTGCTGCATGGAGGCTCCCCTGACAAGAACCTGACTGATATCAATGAGGACTGGGGATTTCATCTTACCCTGGACCAGGAATCGAGTTCCATCTTTGCTGGCCTGAGGAAGGTAAACCATGTTGTGATCCTGCTCATAAGGATAAGAGCAACATAGCAATCGGTCACCATACCAGGCACCTTCATTGCCCATGAGACCCATGTTTTGTTCAACTGGACGATACTCATATGGAAGGTGAAATTCAGGTCTTCCATTCAACCAGATATCTACCTCTGTGAAACTGGGTGAGTTTAATAAGACTCTTCCTGCTACAGCAGAGGAATAGACTTCAAGGTGCCTGCCCCTGTCCTGGGCTGCCATACTTGGTGTAAGGTCATAAAAGGGGCACTTCAGCCAGGATGCATCTGAGTCATGCCTAGAAAATGGCTCAGAATGTGGTACACAAGCCATATCATGTCCCAGCATTGAAGGTTGAGAGAACAGGGGGTTAGGAGTGAGATATGAGCAAGGAGGTACAATGCCAATGTTAATAATCCAAGACTCAAAATTCTGCACATGAAATTGAGTGATCAACTCATGTGAATTTGTTGACCAGACAAAAGCATTGCTTGCATCATAAGCACCAACATATTGGCCTCCAGGAGAGAATCCAATGGTATGACGTGAAACAAAGGCTTGATTAGAATCAGGCTGGGGAGACTGGGTAGTGGATGGAGGTGATGCAAGAAGGTGAATGGATAGGGCATCTGAAACACACAAGAGTGTTGTCTTCTCATACCAGTTCTCAGGATTTTGTGGAACTCGCATGATTAGAGCTCCATTGTTTGATACTGTGGTTATGGGAGGGTAACAGGCCCTGGGAAGACTATCTAGCATCACCAAGTCTGCACCATCATTGGGAATGGTAATGTTACCATCATTGAGGATGGTAATGGTTCCTTTCATGTCCTCAGTAGCAAGACAAACACTGCAACCATCATGGTGAATGAATTCAATCCAAATGGGAGGATTGGGAAGAAGGAATTGAGAGATTGTGCACTGATTGTCAATGTGAGCTACTTCAATGATTCCACCCCCAAATCCAAGTGCAACATGACAGCCATCAGGGGAAAGGGCTGCACAGGTCACAATGGCTTTGCAAATGTTCTCATCAAGAATTTCAGCCTTATAATTGATCAGTGTGTAGTCTCTACCCCATATATCAACCTTCTTTGGTAATTGGCTGAGCATTTCTTCCATCACTTTTTGAGCCACAAGTGCATCTGCACTTAAAGGAATGATGTTTCCACCAAACTTGCCAGATATGGTGAAGATTTGCACAGGGTCTGAGAGTTTCCCATATAATTTGTAAACAAGTGATGATGATGGAGTGAATGGAAGACGGCATCGATAAATATCCCAAGGATTGGCTCCAGTGGTCCCTCTGTGCAAGGAAATCCAAATGCAAAGTTGCAGTGCTTCTTTTGTTAGGTTTCGTAATCTGTGGTCCTGTCAAGCATACACAGTGAGGTCTGATACTTTAAATATAGTTAATTTCAGACTCACAACTTGATCCAAACCTGTTACTCGTACCCAGCCACCCATTGCTATGAATGAGACCAGGTGATATGTAAGCAATTGTTCAAACCCTTTTTGCAAATCATTAGACTCTTGTGAAAAGAGTAATGAAGGGTCCAGATGAAGGAACAAGTTCTCAAATGCATACTTGATGTGCTCCTTGCTCCGAAGACACCCCCACTTCTCTCTATCTCCCAAAGGAAGTTCAGTAGGAATGTTCAACTCATTTGTTTCAATGGCCCTAGTCACGATTTGAAGAAGTCGCAGGCCAAGGAAATATCCTTTCACATCACTGATAAAGAAGATTTTGTCTTGTTCCTCACCGATGGGATTTCCTACAAGGAATTCCCTTGCTGTGGCATGGTAAAATTTGACCTCCTTTCTGTTGTCTGAGGGAAGATTAACAATGGTGCTGATGGGCCTTAGCACTGAGGAAACCTCTTCCTCAGCGATTCCCAGGAGCTCCGACATGTCAAACACACTGAGGTCCTGGTTTGCTGCAACCATCATTCCAACTACCTTCCGATAATTCTCTGCTACCTGTAGACCAATCCTTGAATTGGGCATATATGCTCGTCGCAGTATCCGCAAATACTCCGAGTTGAGATCCTCAGGTGCATCCATGAGATTCAGAAAGTAATTGAGCTCTGATCTCAAGAGAGAACCACTTTCAGTCCGGATCTGGACTTCACGTATTCGGATGGAGGCTATAATGGGTAATCCTCGGCAAGCTGTGGTGAAGGAAACAAGATCCTTATCGGATGGTTTCCACTGCGAGTCCTTGATGCAGCCTCGAAGCCCATCCTCTACCATACAATGGATGGTGTAGAAAGTGTCATCCCTCGAAATCTTATCCACATCTTCACGAGCAATCACAATCGGTGGACACTGCGCTTCGGCCTGGTTCCAAGCCGAAACAACTTGCAGTTCAGGACGACAGCTGACCAGTACAGCAAAGGTCGGAGGAATGAGAAGAATGAGCTTCATCAAAGATTTGAGTGTCTCCGCGCTACCACACTCATCCAATCCATCCAACACAATCACAAAGCGGTCCTTCCTTGGGGATAGGGTATCCTTGAGTTCACGCAAAGGACGGATGATCCAGGCCTCCATCTCCTTCTCTGTAGCAGAGCCCCGAATACTGCTCAATGAAGCTGGCTGCCGAAGTTGTTTGACAAGTAAGCTCTTGTACTCAGCATTGAACGCCGCAATCTGTAGAGCAAGGGTGGAGGGAAAGCACTCTATCGAATCGAGGCCCGTCCCTTTTTGGTTTTTGTCCCAGAAGAAGGACGCAGCGAGGGAATACTGGCTGTCAAGAGTAGAAGCTACACTCATAGATATTGCAGTCTTCCCGGTTCCGGGTGAACCACACAGCCACACAAATCGGTTCTTGGGCTCCCTCAGGTGTTTGAGAATCGAGCAGCGAATCTTATCCCGTGTAGTTTCTAGGCATTCAGACTTGCTCTTCACATAGTGATACTCGGCATCGACTTTTCGGAGCTTTGAGAGCTCGTCTGAAAATGGGAATGAGCTAAAAGCCCTGGCATCGGGAGAAAAAGACGAACAGTCTGCCGACACTTGGATCGTATTGAGAAGGTTCAAAGTCATTGCCACCGTCTACAGCGGGTATATTAGCCAAAGTTTGACAATATGGATACAAATCTAACGAACCGTAAAACGGGAAAGAGCTTCACTGATACATGTTCTCGCAGCATTTATGCTTTGTGTTAACAAGCTCGGAAGAAATATCCTCTCCCAGAAATTTCGACTCTGACTCTCAAGCGAGCTGATCCTCTTGACCTGATCCTCCAAATCCCTGTCAATTGTACTTAACGCCCCATGAATGACACTGTGGAATATCATCGACATACGAGCAAAATTCCCGCACTAGAAAAGTTACTTCGGGGGGCACCGGTCCCATCCACAGTTGGAGTGGCCGCAACATCATGGTATATGCATTTTGCACTTCATCATTTAGCCCTTTGAGAGCTTCGTTATTGCCACTAACCATCTATGTGAATGAAGCAAATGTGAGGATATATCATCATTGATATTTAAGACCAAAATCAGAACCTCGTAAAACTGAAGCAGCGTGAGAAGCAAGGCTGGAATCTCAGAGAGGAACGGGATGGGAGAAAATTGGAGAGCTGAAGATGCGGTTTGGAGAATAAGCCTTGTAACACCGATGATGCTGTTATCAGCTGGGCCGGCTGTCGATACTGGCGTCGACTCTGATCTAGGGGGGCCGATGCTTGCATTTTTTAGTTGTGTGCGGACGCACCCGCCGTCAGGGAGAGTCCAAGGGGTGGGTGTCACCTGAGGGGTTTCGAAGCTCGATGACTGTGCTCGCGCAGTGGAGACAGACAGTTCAGAGATGGGTGTACTTGATTGGCTGATGCGATTAGGATTGGAACGTCGGGATGCAATCTGGGGCAGAGGCAGTTTGGGACAAGATCCCCCCGATCCATGCTGCCGATCACGATGAATGGTTTCGCTGAGTGTCTGTGAGCCCGTGGGATGGACCCGAAGCGATGGGGCCGGGGGATGTGATTGCGGGTCACTGTCAGAGAGCCCAGAGAGTGTAGCCGCATGTCGAGGAGGAGGCATCCAAAGCTCCAGACTCTGAGACTCACTGGAAGGCCTGGAAGGGTGAACCCCAACATAAGATCCCGCAGATCTCCCGCGCCAATCATGAGGGATATCGCGGGCTCGGAGAGCCTGCGGGCCAGTAGGGAGGACTTGAGTTGATGAAGCTGAGTTATACAGGTGCGAATGAGCGTAGGATGGCCTTGGCAGCGTAATCGCACTGTTTGGGTGAGACATCTGATAAAAATCACCAAAATATTCAAACGCCGGCGCCACTCCGGGAGCAAGGGGATAAGGTCCATTGCACCAATTATAAGGAATACTACCGCTGGTTTGGGGGATCTGCGGGATGGTGGGATGGAACTGGGAGTGGTGAAGTGAAAATGAGGCGGAGAATTGTTGCTGATTGTTGTCAGGTTGCAAAAGGGAGGGCCGCTTTGTTCTGTGAGGTTCACACTCGGAGGCAGATGATGGTTTTCTCTCGTTTTTGTGATCCATTCGCGTGCGTCAGTCAAGAGAGGGGCAGATGGATGAGGGTGAGATAACTACCAGCGGATACAAAAGAGGACCCCGGCATACACCGAGGGAGCTCCGATCTAGGAGAGGGCCGAAAATCGGTCTGCGGGACGAGAGGTCTGACCCGGAGGAGGGCCAAAATTGGCTTTGGGCGGAAAAATGTTATATCCCGTTGAGGGCCTTTCGGGCAGGCTGGGATCAAGCCTTGATCTGGTGGAGGGCCGAAACCTGCCGAAACTCGACAGCCGTGCATAAATTAATAATATATGTATATTGGCAGCGTATATTGGCAGAGATTACTAATTATATTAGCAGAAATTAACGAAGGTGACAAGGCTTGTCGAAAAAAACTCAGCCGTCCTCAACCAGCTTCAACCTTGTTTTGCACACAAGACGTATCCTGGTCCGCTGGTGCCATCGGGACTACAAAAGGAAATCTATGGACTAGGTTCATTGACATCTGTCTCTGCACTTCCACCTGTACCTCACCTTGGTGTGCCGAACCTGAATGTTGTCCTTTGCCTCAGCAATAATCCTCCCACCATCTTGGAAGAGGCCGAAGAGACTGAAACAGTCAACTTCCGCACCGCCCATCCCAACCGTCATCGCATTCTGAGACAAAAATTCCAAGGTAAGTCGCTACATGAACCAGACACTGACCCTTCCACCAGAAGGGCCTCGCTCCCGAAGCGTGTCGCCGGGGAGAACAAGCCACAGCCCTGACCCGCCTGCAGTCCCATCCACGCCCAAGAAGAGAAAAAGAATATTCTCTCCTGACAACTCCCCAAACTCCTCACCAGCCACCCCAAGGGCGGCATACAGAACCCACACCAACATAAGCTGGGATGCAGAAGATGCAACCCCAAGCGAAAGACACCAAAGGTACATCAAAACTGTCGACCGCCTCCTCGACAACATAGTAAGCCACGCACACAAATACCAAGACATCACCGACAAGTACAAAAAAGAGGGCCTCCAAAATGCAACCAAAACTAAACTAGCCACCCTACTAACAGACCTCAACATCACTCCTGCCCTGAACCGTGACCCTGAATCCCAGAAAGCCCTAGCTGATGCAATAGCCATCGCAAAACAACTCACCGACCCAAACGCGTCCCCAGTAAAACAACTGGAAACAGTGAGAACCACCACACCAACCGCTGCACCAACCCAAAACGCAACTGCGACCAGCCCGGAAAACTACCCTCTGGACAACCAACAAGAGTTCCCTATGGATACAGCATCTACCCAAGCGACCAAACCATCAAGGACATATGCACAGGTAACCCGGAATAACGGTAACGTCCCTTCGTATAAAAAACACACAAAAAGACCCATCTCCCCACCCCGTGCCCCCATGCAACCATCAGACAGAAACCACCCAGCTCGACTAATCATCTCATCCAGACAGAAACTCCCAATGGAAAACCGAAAATTTGGCCCAGAGACAATACACACCATCAACGAGACACTCTGGAGAGCCAGTTTAGACCGCAACCTAAGTATCATGGACATCGCAATGACCACTACTAACAACATAGTGATCACTGGTGCAGGACAAACGATAGCGACCAACCTACTGGGGTACACCTCCAAGATAATGGAGATCCTAGACCCAAACAACACCATAGACCAATTCCAAGGATTTCCCGACAAACAACTCTACAAAGTCAAACTTGACAATGTCCTGATGCACACCAACTCAAATGGCTTCACTGCCAACTATACACCGGAAGCAATTCTCTCAACCCTGCGTAATAACTACCACGACTGGGACGAACTATACTCCCCTGACAGGGAGCCCACTTGGCTAGTAAAATCTCGCAATAAAGAAAACTCAACACTGGTCTTCACATATGAGGCACATGAAAAGGCTCAAAGATTCCTCGAAGCTGGCTGCTTCTTCTGTCTAGGCAACCGCTGCACAACCTCAACATTTGAAGAAAGAAGAAAGGCCTTCTACTGCAACCTATGTGGGTCACTGAACCATCGCACAACGGACTGCAACAAACCGAAATGTCTCAAATGCGCGGATGAAAATCACTCGACAAGTGAACATCCAGAAGATGCCCCATTAAAATGTGTTAACTGCGGCAAGGATCACGAACACAACAGCAGGAACTGCATGGTGTATAAGAAGAAGATGGGTATCCCCCTTCCAAAACTAACCATTAAAGTTCACAGACGAAAGACCACAACCTCCAGCAATCTGACTGAACACCCCAATACCTCCCCTGCCCAGCCTGAACCCGCCACAGCAGAAAATGACCCACCAAGCAACCCTAATGCCCAATGAAGAACGGGCCCTCCCATATCAACATATTCAGCCTCAACGTAGCGAGGTCTCCAATCATTCACACCTCAGCTCTACATGTCGCATCCACTCACCCTAACATTAGATTCGATATCATACTAATACAGGAACCCTGGTGGGGCCGCCCCAACGACACATGGTTATCATGTAACATAACAGGATGGACACCCATCCTTCCAACGACAAAACCCATAGAGGAAGGAGAGAGACCAAGAGTTTTCGCATACCTACGCCAGAACTCAGGTATCATCATCACACCCAGAACGGACATACCAAACCACCTTGACATACAGATACTAGACATAACAACGCAAAGCAGTAACACAACCATCTGCCTATACAACATATACAACCAATGCTTACAAGACATGAGTGCCCACTCAATAGACATCCTGTGTGCCACCTCCCTCGACCCGCTGACCCCCATGATCCTGACAGGGGACTGGAACACCCACCATCCGGACTTCAACCTAGTACCAGAAAGCCGATCAACCTCACCTAGAGACACCCGCACAGCGGAATGGACACACGAAAACAGACTGAACCTGATCAACGAATGGAACCAAACCACCCGAGTTTCCCATGATGGCTTGACAGAATCAGCCCTTGACCTAACCTTTGCCAACAATGCAGCCACTCACCACGACATCATTAGCCACTGGACAATTGACCCCATGATCAACTGCGGGTCCGACCACTTCGCAACAACCTTCCAACTGAAACTAGATGAAAACCAGACAGCAACTCCGACCGACCCGCAAAAATTCATGTGGAGAAAACTAGACCAAACGAACTTCATCAAGTCCATCGAGAGAAGCCTCAACCCTGACACCGAAGAATACCGACATACATTCCACCAGGTCCTCAACTGGCGAAACCAACCCCCAACCCACACGCAAATTGACACAGCTGTTGAAAAACTGCAAGACTACATACTAAAGGCAGCGGAAGAAAACTGCCCAAGAAGAAAACCGTCTAAATGGGCCAAACCCTTCTGGACCATTGAACTAACCATTGCCAGGATGAATATCGTGAACACCAGAGAACTAGCCCGGGTAGAAAAATCAGCAACAGGTATTATAACCGAACAAACGAGGAACAGCATGAAACACACTATAGCAAGGTTCAAAAGGCTATTCAGAAAGACAAAAAAGTCCTTCTATACTGAAATCGCAAAAAACACTAACAACTCTAACTTCTGGCCCCTTGTGCGATGGAGCACTGGGGCCCAAAACTACCTCACCCCACATATAGGCCGAGGCGACGACCTCCCCCCAGCCATCACCCACCAAGATAAAGTTGATACCCTCCGCACCCATCTCCTCCCCCGACCGCCGAACATCCATAACCTGCCCAGGACGAACTTTGAACACATGGAAGACGACATCCAATGGAACCCAATAACGAAGGGTGAAATCAAACGCACCTTATTCAAAGCAGCATCTTTCAATGCCCCAGGCCCCAGTGAACTGAGCGGCATCACATACAAGACAGCCTGGAATGCAGCAGAGAAAGAAATCACAGCAATCATTCAAGCAGCAGTTGAGACTGGATATCACCCGGCCCAATTCCATGACGCCCTTGTCATCACCATCCGCAAACCCAACAAACCGGACTACACACACCCACGGTCATACAGGCCCATACAACTCCTTGAAGTTCTAGGAAAGGTAATCGAAAGAATAATAGCTAATCGCTTATCATTCTACGCCAGCAAACATGAATTACTGCCCACAAACCAGTTCGGTGGGATGAAGGGAAGATCGGCAGATGATGCCACCCTCACAGTAGTTCATGACATCGAGGCCGCACTCAATCATAAACTGGTAGCCACATCACTCACCTTTGACATTACAGGATTCTTTGACTTCGTCTCCCACCCCCACCTCCTCAACACCCTGCGGGATAAGCATATCCCCTTACCCATAGTCAAATGGGTAGCATCTTTCTTAAGTGATCGCCGCACAGCTCTTATTCTAGATGGCATCCAAGACGAGATGAAACCGACACTAACAGGCATCCCCCAAGGCAGCTGCGTCTCACCGGTCCTAGCAGCCTACTTCTCAGCACCGCTGGTGAACACAATAAACGCAGCCACAGAGGAGGAAAACCTCCCAACAAGAACCAAGAGCGCAATTTTATCAGATTCCCCAAAACAATCGAACACGATCCTATATGTGGATGACGGCAACATTCTCATTATCTCCAAAACGATAGATACTAATGTAAAACTAGCAAGATACTCATACCTCGCGGCAGAAAAATGGGTCAGAGAAAGAGGCCTATCGCTCGACTCATCCAAAACAGGACTCATCCACTTCACTCACTCCAAACAGCCTCACCTAGATTTGCCCATTCCGGCACGAAACAACCGCCCTAGCTTCACCATCAAACACACGAAAGAAATTAAATGGCTTGGCATCACATGGGATACCAAACTATCATTCACCCCACATGTACGCAAAGCATGTGCCAAAGCAGCCAAGGCAGCCAATGCACTGACCATCTTGGGAAACTCGATTAGTGGGATGCACCAGACACAGAGACGACTAATATACTTAGGGGCCATTGTCCCCATGTTGACATATGGGGCCCCAACCTGGTGGCGTAACAAGAAATCTCACACACAGTTACTAACCCGAGTCCAAAACATAGCACTCTGACACATCTCAGGAGCCTTTCGCACTACCCCAAAATATGCCTTGGAAATAGAATGCAGCATCCCCCCCATAGACATCACCTTAGACTTCATAGTCCGCCACGCCACCCTACGATTCGCCAGACTCGATACCAACAACCCAATCATATCCCGCATACCCGCCGAAAAACAGATCCTCATACCCTCAGATTCGAACACCCCCCCCATTCCCATACCACACCCCAAAAGAAGAAACCTAAAAAACGTAGAGAAAAGAAACAAAAGAAAAGAAAAAGACCAAAATAGCACCCAAATTTGGAGAATGTCAAAAGAAACCGAAACAGAAATGGAACCAATGATGCTATGGCCCGAACCACCATGGACAAACACAGTAGACGACCTAGAAGGAAGAGTAAAAATAGAAATACCAAACAACGAACCAGGAGAATCAGCCAAAAAGTCTTGGGCGAAAGAACACAAACACGGTTTGAAAAGATGGAAGACCGACAAATCCCACGTATTACTCTATACTGACAGATCACTTGTGTATGACCAGGGCATCCGAAAAACGGGGTACGGGTTTGCAGCCTACCACAGCGCGAATGTCATACTTGAGGGGAAAGGGGGAACTGGACCTAGAGTGGAAGTGTACGACGCAGAAATGGAAGGACTCGCCCAAGGATCAGTTCACCTGAAAGCATGGCTGGACGAACACTTCCCAATAGAAGACAGACTCACCATCCTAATCTTCGCCGACAACACCGGGGCCCTCCAACGCATCATGGCCACATCCCCGGGACTAGACATCAAACAATCACTTCACTTCCGCAAAAACATATCCAACCTTCTAGCCGAACGGCCCCTCTGCAACATAATAATCAGTTGGGTGCCAGGCCATGAAGACATCAAAGGGAACGAACGCGCAGACACATTGGCCAAAGAAGGATCCAACCTGCCATCTGTCTACCCACACACCTCCTCAGCGGCGTTCATGCACAATCAAAACAAAAGACAATTCAAAGACCAGTGGATCTCCCACTGGAACACAGACCCTATACAGCAGAAAGCATCAGAATACCGCAGCTGCAACCGCATAGAACCGCATCTCCGACCAACGAAGCGCTTCAGAGCTCGCTCTCGCAAAACCTTTAGCTGCCTAGTACAATTACGCACAGGCCACGTGTTCATTGGACAATATTACAACCGCTTCCTCCCGACAGAGGACCCCAGCTGCACCTGCGGGGAAACCGTAGAAACGAGAAAACACATACTCCTCGAGTGCCCAAAATATGACCACTACCGAAGCCTGCTACCAGACAATGAAGGTGAACTGATCCTGGACGACCTCCTGGGGGAGGAGAAAGGAATGGACAGAATAGCGGGATTTCTGGCGGTGAGTGGAGCATATGAGAAGCAAAGAGAGACATAATAGGAGAAACTGACACGAACCGAGTTATGACATCGCTGTAAGGCAAAACCCATCCCATTTTTCGACACCGTCACCCAAAACCGGCCAGCACAATGCGACAACTCAAAAGTGGAGCAGCATTCGGAGTTAACCTCGTCAGAACGCATGAGAGCACTCGAATCGGACTTAGATTATTATTTTCTCACTTTATTTTCATGTATTTATTCCGACCCCTGCCCTCAGCGCTCTCACGAGCAGCCTAAAGTTTGCAGGATAAATATCCAGAATAAACAACAACAACAGTCAACTTCCTCTATCAAATACTATCAGATGATACTATCAGATGGCCTTCCCTGCCAAGAGAGGTGGACAAGCCTACTTGCCTGCATCCGTATGGAACAAAACAACCCTTACCTCTCTGTTACCCACTCTCAGTTTCCCAACCAGCATTTCCCCCTGTGGCTCCTCACATTCCTCAATTGTGTGTCTCGTTATTCACAAGACCCAAGCGCTGGGGACTGGAAAATGAGCTTGAGTTGGCTGGAGTCACTGCAGGAAGCATGCGCGATGGATACACGTCTCATGGAGCTTCACAGCCAAACTCTCCTTCATCTCCAAGTGTTGCTGTATGATGAGGCCATGAAGGGCTTCTATGAGGAGAAGGAAACCAATCTAAGGACCTCGGACTTGAGATCACTGGTGGGCGATAGGTGGATTAATAATTTCATTATTGATGCCGCATGTCACCTTGTGAACAGAATTGCGGCCAAGGCTGGCTCACAGACATTTGCTCTACCAGTTACCTGCTGTACCGCAATTATAGATGTCTTTAATGGGAAACTATCCAGTGAGGGAGGCATAGATGTTGAGCTGGGAACAGAACTGGAGCGCGAGGCTCGGGATGGGCAGGTCTGCACACTCTTTATGCCATTTCACATTAATAGGAACCACTTTGTCATGATCAAAGTAAACTTCCAAGAGAGATCGCTGACATACAGTGACTCAAAGTCTCCCTCCCAATACCGTTGCCCACGACAAATTCTGCAACCAATCAAAGGCTGGCTGTCCCTGATGTCCAAGAGCTCTGACTGGAATTACAAGGCTAAGGAGTTTTCTCTCCCATACCAGGAGGATAGTACATCATGTGGAGTAGTAGTCATTTCAGCTATTGCCACAAATATACTCGAACATGAGGATTGGTCAAATGCGACACAATTCCACCACTGTCTTGCCTGGTTTTTGTGGATTACTCACCCAGATGAAGAACCGGTAGGGCTTTCTTGAAAGTGCTATAGCACTACTAAAGACCAATTTTCCAGGAGTCAGCTAGAGCGCTTTTCAACGTAAAATTGGGTGGCAGGTCACTAGTCAAGAATCCCACGGATGAACCTGGGGACGAGTCCAATATAGAAATCATGCCTAAAGAGCCAAAGAAGAAGCAGGGCCATCTGCCTAGCCTCCCAGAGAGTAGCAGCCTGAGGAAGTGGAATGCTGGTGCATGATGCTTCCCTGATGCCGCTCACAGCCACAAATCCAAGAGACAAAAACTCGGTCCATCCACACCAACGAAAAATCCGGAAGTCACATGCCCACCTTTGCCAACACACTCACCCAATGCATTGCCAGAAATCATCCTTGCATCCCCTCATCCTAATTCAAGGGTTGAAGCATTTCGGAAACGGATCTGTGAAAATGATCCTTATGCCATCTTTGATGATGCTGATCTCCTTCATGTGCGGTGCTCACGTTGTAACGGGGATTTGCTGGTGTACCCTAAACGAGCCAAATCCCGCGATTCTACCACCCTCAGCAAGCACCTCACATCCATCACATGTAGCCTATATCCCCTCACACTCTTTACACACATTTCCTATTTTTCCCCATTTTTCTGATTCCATTTCCGATGTCTAGAGGCCGATGTTTCCATTTTCTTATTGTCATGTGATATTCTTTCCTATTTTGTCTATCGGACTCTTCCGTGACCCGCTGTACAGTAGCTAGAGAGTATCAGCACCACACTTGACTGGACCAATATACCCCACTTCAGACCTGACTTGTAGTGAGATCCTTCTTCCCCCCTCTTTCCTGTCGCGAGTCTAGTTGGATAGACCCGTTACAACGTTGCACTTCTTGGGTTTGGATGGATGGGGATTATCATACCAGTAAATTCTCCAAGCATTGTGGCACATCTTACTGTAGGCAATATAAGTATAAGGGATCCACCTCTTCGCTTACAGGCTGGCTCACATCTGAATATTCACATTCCACGGTATCAACGAAAACCGAGACAGTTTCAATCCCTTGTCCTGGATACAATACATCAGTTGATCGCTGAGTGCACACATATCTTTCTTGGACTACAGCACGTGGTGGAGGGGCCTGGCCCTGGTGCATATTGTGTGATGAGTTGTTTCCTGGGCGGGCAATCCACACTATTGAGTATGGGACACCACATTTTCAGCATGTAAAGCATCTTGAATTTCAGGAGTATAAATGGATCAACTCCCATGCCCTTGGGGCTGTCCACTCCTCAAACTGTTCTAGGCAAATTACAGTGGCTGCTGAGAACTCGTTGTCTAATCACCTCATCTGTTCTTCTTGCCACAATCTATCCCATTTGGATACATTCCGAACTGTGTTGAATCGCCTACCTCACCTACCATCACATGTCAAATACACTCCTCCACTATATATGGAACAGGAGGTTCGAGATCTGTATCTCCACCATGCTGGAGTGGAAAGTCTCCTGAAATCGGTATGCTCTACTTCATTCCACCATCTACATGACTTCTGACCCATATTATCAGGCACAGAAGGGATGGATCTGGCTGAAATTAGCCCAAGGACTCCAGAGTGGCGAGTACGATGCCGAGCCTGTCTTCCGTGGATTAGTAGAGGCCTTTGCCCAGAGGATGGATCGTTTGAAGCGTGGAAAATCGATGAGAGGCATTTGGTACCTGCCTCCCTTCCACGAGTTTGTCAATAATCTGTCGCTTTTATCACCAGCTGCATCAAGAGTTTTCATGCAAGCATTGGGTGGCCCAAGAATCAGATCTCTCCAGTAAGTAATGATTGTCTACCTCTCTCCAAGTGAATCTCACCCACACTTCATTAGTGCTATTTGGGCAAAAGAGCCACGTATAACCCCCGGGATTTCACCCATAAACATTAGAATTGCAATGGAGACTCTGACAAAGTTGAATTATGGTGGGCCAGTTTGCATTGCAGTTGATGATACAAAAATCCAGCCTGGTCTCCAGGCATTCCAGGACTCTAGTGGGGCATGGTTTGCAGTCGGAAATGTTGGCACCCCAATTTGCATCAAACAGCGGGATGATGTTGATCCATCTGCGGAAGAAATTGCAGATAAACTCCGAAACACAGATACTTTCCGGGCTGAAAAAGTGTGCTTATTTCCACTCATTATTCCCCTTCCATGTGTGAGTGTGCAAAATTCTGAACTCTATGAGTCTATAGTGCTGATGCTTGTTTAAGGTTCCGCCAATTCCACTAGCAGCAATCACTTTAGGGCCGAAAACTTCAGCTGCGGATCTCAAGTCATGGTTTGATGAGATCTATGATCTACTTGCAGCTGAGGGATGCCATCTGATCGCAATTGCATGTGATGGTCCAAATACCGAAAGGTCACATCAAAATGCAATAATCAAAAGTGCAAACAAAACTGAGAATTACCTCATTGCCCCTTCCCACCCCCATGCAAAACTTACTGTCAAGATCCCACTGCTGAAGGGACGCTATCCTTTCGTTGCCGTTCAAGATGCCAAGCATGTGGCAAAGACAGCTTGCAACCAGTTGATGACTGGGGCTCGTTGTGTTGCACTTGGCCCAGATCCTATGAACTACAAAAGCCTGCTTGAGCTTACATCTCAGGATGCTCCACTTCTCCGATGCGATGTTCAAAATCTAGATCATCAAGATGATCGTGCTGCAGCATGACTCTATGCTGCCAAGACACTCAAATACATAGGCATGCGCATGAAATCAGTCTCACTTGGGAGTTATTTATTTATCATTGGTGAGCTGATTGATGCATGGCAAAACTGATCACTTGCCCATGCTGATCACTTACTACTTACCTTACAGTGCCACTACTTCCTGAGCCACTGGTGCCAGCATATACTTGAGCATCCACTCCATGAGACAAGCATCAACTTTATCTCGGACTCATGTTATAAAATCCTGACAACATTGTGTGATAGCCTCATCCAGCTCATTTATATCCACTGTGAACATTATCCCAACATACCCTTTATCCCTTGGCTCTACTCTACTGAGGTCAATGAACACATGTTTGGGATTTTGCATGGGATTAGGGTGGACTTCACATTCCTTGACTTTATACAACTCATCCCAAAGCTTGGTGCAGTCCTCATGAGTGCATATCATGGAGTGGTTAACCAGGAGAAGGCCAATGTTCATACAGCAGGGTACTTGCATACCTACTTTGATACACACGGTCTCGATCTTGTGGCCCTCAAGACTTACCCATCAGAGAGTGAGATTGACGAGATTGCCATAATTGCCCACGAGGAGGCAGTTTCACTTCTTAAGGCTCTCAATGCTACATCTAGCTTGTTCACAGGAATGTTTACAGCATGCGAGCTCACTTGGTGGGTGGAGCATGACGACAAAGATAGTCAGGATGATGGCCATACCATGAATGACAATGGCCCTTCAATTTCGACCCTTATGACTGACATAGGCTCTAGTTTTGGTCATGAGGCTGATAAGCGTATCCAAGCACTGGGTCTGGCCACCGTTGCAACCAACTTCCAAATACAGGTTCAATTGTATGTTTTACACTCTTTTGAATTGGTTTATCTGACAAGAACCCCAGGACTGACTTTCCTGACACATCCAATGACCATATTGCCCAAGCAGAGGAATGGATTCAGTCAATTTTAAACTTTGACTTGTATTCAAATGACAGTAGTGTCACTGACTCAGTAACTTGCAAAAAGTGTAATGGTGGTTCATGAACTGTCATGGAAGTCATGACATTTCATGAATGGTCACCAAACTTCATGAAGCAGCATGAAGTGTCATACACAGTCATGCTGGTTCATGACAAACCATCATGGAATTTCATGAGATGTCATGAACCTGCATGGGGGGTCATGATTGCTCATGACTTAAGTAGTTCTTCCAGGCAGGTGTTGAGTGGTTACATGCCTGTCTATGAAGTGTCATGAAGTGTCATGAGCCTTCATGGGGCTTCATAAAGGATCATGGACCCTCATGGACCCTCATGGACCTTCATGAATCACTATGAGTCTTCCCAAGAATCATTGTGATTGATCATAAATTAGGATTCTTGGTACAACAAGGACAATTGGGGGCATAATGGTTAATTACATGTTACCCTTAAGTTGAAAGTGATATGAAAGCATCACATAAGAAAGTCATGAATACCATCTGTCAGAGTGTGCATGTGCAGAGGCATGGGTGGAAGCAAGTGGTGAGTCTGGAAGTGCTGTTCAGTGTTGGCAGAATGGGATTGCAGCCTCAGCAACTCAAGGGGAGTGCTGTGCCCTGAGCTTGACATCTGGGGGAGTTCCCTTATTTGTGGAGCAGAGACTTACAGTGGACTTTGAGCAAACTTGTGGATGGAGCAGGCCTGTTGGAGATAGGGCAAAACTCAGTGGGGACTGTCAGGGTTCAGCACCCTGCCCTAGGGCGCCCCAGACTCCCCAACCACTCCCTTCCTCCCATTCCTTCATTGTTGCCCTCTTCTGTGTGTTGTGTATCCATGCACATGGGTAGTGTGGGAACTTTCTGAGCAAGCAGCTTGCCCAGAATCTTCCCACACTCTGGGCACTGCCACCTGGATGTTCCCTCCAGGTCACACTACACAACTCCAGAAGCTGTATAGTTGTGGGCATGTGACCCATCCTTTTATATAGCAACCATGCAGGGAGATGAGACCTTACCCTTCTTCTCATCTCATGCCCCACATAGTGTGAGGAGGTCAGGGAGCCCCCAAGTCCAAGGCCAAGCCCTGACAGGGACAGACTCAGAGGGGGGGAAGCCCTTTTTGCAGAAGTTGAGACTCTGTCCAAACAGGGGGGGTTGCTCTAGTTGATTTCAGACTAAGGTCCCTGAAAGTATTTACAGGGTATAAATAAGGGAGAGAAATCATGGGAAGGGCCAGTTGGTCCAGTGCAGAAATGAGTGGGGATTGTTAAATTGAATCAAGGACAAGAACCCAGGTAATGGGAAGTGAAAAATGAATAAGTAAACAAATCAAGTGCCAATATTGGTGAGTTAAGTAAATAGATAAATGTATTAGGTACTTACACCAGGTTCCCTCCACTACACCTGAAATACAGGATAGGAGTAACCTATCAGCTAAGTGATCACTCACGATGCCATACTCCACTCCACTTCCCATGAATACCCTTGAACACTGTTTCTGACACCAAGCAGCAAAGGTGGCTGGAGGAAAAGTGGAGTTCAGTGCAGTGCCAACACAAGTCCATGAGTTGGAGGTTGATCAGTCAGTGCTGAAGGTCTGTCATATAAGTGCTTGTGACATCTCATGCATATTGATGACTCATCATACATGTTCATGGAGCATTATGAATGTCCATGATGCATCATGGGACATTATAGCATTTTACATGATGGGGAAAGGTCAAAATAAACATATGACACTCCATGACCTTTCATGACCTGTCATGAAAGGTCATGAAGGTTCATGAACACTCATGAATATCATGACCATTCATGAACCTCCATGAGGCATTATGTCATATTGTGTCACCAGCAGTCATGAACCTTGTCAGCACATGATGGTTCATGATGGTTCATGAAATCCAAAATTTTCAATGTAAAAAATGTCTGATTCAATTCAATTGTCATGACATGTCATGACTCCTCATGATTTCATGATGCAGGATTACACTTTTGGAGAATACCTCCACTGACTGGGGTATTGATGCGAATCCCATCTCACATGTTCCAACACTCCATCATGAAACACATGGAGATCATATTCCTGAGCTTGTTTGGTCTCTCAGGAGGTGCCCCCCATTGGTTACTGTACCACATTCAACAATCAACTTTGAGGTGCTTACTATGTACAGAGAAAGACATCAAATGGACGCCACACACAAAGCAGTACAAAGGAACCCCAAGCTCATGAATGAGTGCCAAGACCGCACATCTCAGAATCAAAGCTTCCTTAAAACGCTTTTGGCTGAGCTGTGAAAGCTACAAGGCACTGAAGAGACTTCAGCGGGGTTGACAAGTGGAGTAGCACGACAAGTTCGACATACAGGGACACACTCAAGCATGGACACCAGTACTCGTGAAAAGAACAGAGCCACTCTGAATCAGTTCTCGGAGAAGGTATAGACAATGGTTAATTATTTATTGAGGGACATAGGCTGATGCACCCACAGAGAGTTGCAACAGCCCATCAACGCTGGTTCACTTCTGAGGATTTACATTGAATTGAGGAGAAGATACTGCTAGGGAATGTCAGTTCTTTGCCTGGACTCAATCTCAAGAAGGGTGATCTGGTTTTCATCCTTCACAAGAAAACAATTTTCCTTGCACAAGGTTAGTGCCCATACTTTCCTTCATCGTGTGACTCTCTAAGAAATCAACCAAGTCATGATAATTTATCAAAATAATGGGCAAAGCCTTCCACATCAGTATACTGAAAGTGTCTGTCATATCCATACAATCCCAACCTCCACTCCAGGCTCCTGGAACTCCGAAACTGACTCTGGAGCCTTACTTCCCTCCCATCACCTTCTCCTTGCCAACTCCCAAGAGGTTATCCCACCTCCGGCTCCAACACCACCTTCGGTCCGACTCCAGAACATTCTGGGTCCGACCTCAACCTTGACACCTCCCAGACAAGCATGCAACACCTATGCTCCTGACTCCGGACCTCTGCTCCGGAATCCTGTTCACATCCCTGTCTCCGGAACCTCCAGTCTTAGCTCCGACCTCGGACTTTGACCCCACCTCCGCTTATACCCATTGTATTGGTTAGCTCATTCCATTTAATTACCTTTGCCAAAATTCCGGAGTTTAACTTCCGAGTTCGGACTTTCCGGACTTATGTCGGACCTTGCAACTATTGCATTGTCCTATTCAATTCCGCTATTCTCCCTCACTCCTATTTGGGCTGCTGCTTCCTTTCTATTCAGTCAGCTAGCCATTCCCCACTCCCAACCTCCTTCCTTCCTCCTTGGGCCTTGGCCCTTCACTCCTCCTTTGGGAAACACCATTGAGTCAAACCCTTGACCCTTGGTGTTGTTCCTCTTTCCAGCTCCCTTTGTCTCCTTTTGGAGTACCCTCGCTCCTTTTGATTCCAGACCCCTCCTTATATACAATGTACATATGTCAGGGCACACCCACCTGACCCAGGTCCACCCGGACCCACCCAGCCACACCACACCCGCTCCCCACTGTCCAACCCTCTCCCTCCTCCTTCCTCCCTCTCTCCCCCTTTCCTTTCTCTCTTTCTTCTCCTTTCTTTATCTCATTCCTCTTATCTTCCTTTTCTTGTTTATTCCCTTCTATCTACATGGACCACCTTCCTTTGTATCAATGTACTATTGACCCATCCAGCCCACACACCCTGGATGGCTTCCCACTGTGCCCAGCACAGGCGCATGCAGTGGATGCTCTCAGGATCCCCCATGGGGACACCTGGATGCCTGCGGCTGTCTCCGAGGATGACGTGGCACTCATCATGTGACTCAAGCCACATGTACATAAATGTACCTGAAGTGGGAACCGAAGAAGTAACCTTCTTCTCACATTCTCCACTTCAGTCTAAGTGGCCAGGGACTGCTGTCCCTTCCCGGACCTGCCAGCACGCATGCCCGGTTTGCACCCCATGAGGGCCCTTCTGCCGGGTGATACATCCGGACCCCCTCTACCCCAGACGCGTCCCTGACAACATAGTAACTTGTAACCTCAGTCCAAAATTGACCTGAATTCCCCCCAAGAGACTTTCCCTCTGCTAGATCCGAAATTAGGGACCCCCAGGACAACCAGCAATGGCACAGCGCTGTAGGAGAAATAACGGCCACACTATGGAAACCCATTATGGAAATATGCCAGATAAATCACAAAAATCTCATATGACAAGTAGATATGAGAAAATAGAAGGACCTGAATTTTAACGAATTTTACGAATTTTTACGAATTATTATGACTATACACGATAAATCGAAAGAAAGAAAAATAGCAAAAATACTTCAAGCTTACTATCAACGAGATGGAATTCTCGGGGGAATTTATAGCAAATATTAAACCAAGAATTAGGACAATCAACCAAGATTTGACTATAAAAATAATCAGAGAACCTCCACGGAAACTACTTTCCCATGTCCGAACACATAGCCAAGGATGGAAGTACCACGGAACAAAGATTCCTCAGGAACTAATGCAAAAGTCAGAGTCGTGTTTACGATAGGAAATGTAGATGCCCTCCAAACGGAACCAATGAGAGTAATTACAGGGGAAACTACCTATAAACGATGGAGATATGACTAAAACTCCTGCAAAACGAGGACAATGTCTAAAAGGCAAGCGTGAAGATTAACTAGTAACGACCAAGACAAGCTTGATAGCCCATCAGAAAGGAAGGGATCTAATCTTAATCCTCCCAAATTTTCATAATAAAAGGATCATGCATTAATAAGATATCCAATAACGGGAATAGTGACATCAAAAGTCCGAGCTCAGGGAAAAGACGATGTTTGCGTAGGATCCATAATTAAAGCATACAACGAAATTTACACGGAAATTATTAAAAATGGGGAACTATAGTTATGCAAATTTTCAGCCCAAACGGTCCAGCCGTTGTGAAGTTATACCCATGACGGGAATATAGAAATCCGCATCATGTGTAATGACACGTGAGGGTGGTGATGCACAGGGAACCGGCCATCGGAACCGAGATCCGCACTTTGGCAGATCGCGAAGACCAATTTCCATCCAAATAAGGAAGAGCCTGGTGTAGGAATATAAAAGTTACAACACTAAAACAACCAGAAACCATCACAAAAAAATTGGATAAAAATCATACAACCTCCACGGACCAGAAATAAAAATAGGAATAAAATCATAACTCAACACAATGAATTGAAATAAGATATCGGAAAAATAATGAAGAACAGAGTCGATGGATTGAGTATCTACGCGAACTTTCAAGTCTAGGGATTAAAAGATGGTTCAGAAAATGAAGAAAAACAGCAAATAAACTCACATGAAAACAAAAACAAGGTTTCCTGTATCAAATAAAATATTAGAAATTCGTGGTAACGTGAGAAAATAGTTTTACGAACGTACGAAACGAATGACAAAGAGAAATCGGAAGAAAATCAAGGCATTCATATAATGAAAAATGGTCGGGTACGAGGAAAAGATGAAAGAATTGGAAATATTTATACGAGGAAAATAGGGAAAAATATGAATATTTGTTGGTCTTAAAGAGTTAAAGTATAGGTCTGTGTTCGAAAAGATTTCATGTTAAAATCTGAAGAATTGAGGGAGAAACGAATTTAACAAGATTAAAACACACTTGCAGAGAAGACTGGCTCAAACATCCTGAGTTTGTGGTTAAAACGGATGAGCTAGAAATGCGAAACTAAAGAGTTTGAGTCCAGGAACAAGGCATAATTTATCCAGAATTAATCGTAGGAAAATGGATGAGCTAATGCCAAAGCAATCTGGAGAACCTCAAAATTAAATCTTGAAAAATTCATATCTTCATAAATAATCCTTGTAGTTTACTGTTGTTTATACCGACGGAAAGCTACACTCTTAAGCTAACAAAATCGCTTACATAAGAGGATTGCTAAGCTCAATATAAGATTACTCAGCAATGTAAATAGTAAAGTGACATGTGAAAACAGAGCCCTTAGGAAAGGTATAAAAGACCGCATTTTCTGGTCTGACCCCTCTTCCTTCTTTACTCCTCTCCCCTACGTGCTCTGGCTCATAGGTCATAAGGCATCCTAATAAAAATTAAGTTTTATTAGTATAAGTGTGCAGTTCAGATCACATCTGAGTAAAAGTGATCAACCCTCAGTAAAAAGTTAAGAAGAAGTTAAGAAATAGTGACGTTGAGTCAAGTCGGTTGGAGTCGCTCCGAGTTAAAAGTGACAAGACAGAGGTGAAACGACCAAAAATAGTAGGTCTATAGCGCGATTTTCGTGTGGAACAATCAGGTAGACAAGTGAATTGAACCCTGAGAATTTCATACACACACAAACAATTAGTAACACATACAAATATCAATACACAAAGCAACCAAAACGCTACAGTGGTTGAGTTAAAGTACCAATACTAACATATAAGTATCAGAAGAAAGAACAGCCTTTTATAGGATTTCTGTTCTCCTCCTTCACCGGTCAAAACAAAGCATGGAAAGTGCAAAACAACCTTAGATCATGAGGGAAAAATCTGAAATAAATCACAGAAGCCCATATGAAAGAAATAAAAACCCGTGCATATCATAAATCCCGAACAATCAAACAGAAACGGCGCCTGCATACGAATGACTATGGGAATGACACACATGATTACTGAATGTGCACGCGAACTTTTGCTAACTCAACGAATACCAGGAAATAGGACACAATCTTAGTACCATTGGAAAGGTGGGAATAAATGA
>QLPJ01000663.1:0-15520 GCA_003314235.1 Cantharellus cinnabarinus
GCGCTCGGACGGAGATGAGGGAGATGGTTTCTGATGCAGTGAAAACGAAATTGAGAGAACGCAAGGAAGAAATGCCAAGCTCGCCGAGTTTGATTCACAGGGGTGGCCGCGCGCGGTTTGGAACTGGAGGGCAGGAATGTCAATATTATTCCCCACGCTGGCGGTACAAGATTCCGATACGTCTATACCAAACCTAATGATGTATACCTAATCCAAGCCAATTAATCGAGTGTGACAAATGAATAACCCATTGTGTACGAGTTCAAAGTGGATTCGACACGTACCCAAGGTCGTACAATGAGCAATATGATACCGAAGGAACGTCCAAACATCATGATACGTCCAATTGATGATAGGATAGATCCTTTGAGGCGCTGGCCAACCTAGATCCGTGGGAGTCACGAAACTCAGCTCAGCTGGGAATGCGTTCGCCAAAAATAACATGGATGGGCGGTTGGTCATGCCAAAAGTGCGAGTTATCACGAAAAGATAGGAACGCGAAGGCGGAGGCAAAGCCAACGAGAGCGAAAAAGGGACTTGATTTTAGAAACAATTTTTTTGCTAATTAAGATCGCCACTTACCTCCATGAGGATCATTTCGTCTCGTTCCGATAAACATGGCTTTTACACCTTTCGAGGCCGTGTGCACAGTGGCGACGGGAATATCGATAAAGCGACTTGTCAATGGAGTACCTGGGACGAAGGAGGACGGTCATTTCTTACTTTATTTTCGTGTTTTTATTTCGCAGAACACGCCATATATCAACTCCAAAGCCGGACTGCGAAGAGGTTTGAGTTCGTCAAGTTCCATCAAAGTCCAATGAGATCGATTACGCTTTCGATCTGCTATCATCACATGCACAATTTTCCACAACTTCGTCCGATCAGGATTTCATCGATGATGAAAAGGTGGACGAGAACTCGGAACATCTCGACACGTGCGGAGGGAGAACGTAAGAAGGGAACAGTTGCTCAGAGGGATCTACTTTAGTAGAGGCTGGGATCCTGCCCATCAGAGGGAGACAGTTGGTTCTGGCGATCCTGAAGGCAATATAATATAAATCATCGTTGGAGGGAAATGAAGGAATCTACCCTTTTTCACACTCGTGAATTAATTCGACTCGCTTACCCCGGTCATGGCTGTTTTATGCAGATTCCGGCACGAGAAGAAGTGGTCATTCAAGTGAACGTCGCGTGAGTCCTGACATGATACTCCTGCATGCATCTGTTCAGCCTCTGGTTCATCAGAGCCTATTATTTGATCCAAGGCGCCTGAGCATGGCTGCTAATTTAAGCCTAATTAACTGCTGAGAAATTGTGCAGCCTGCGGCCCACATCTGCATGTCACCGGACATGCGCAAGACAGGAGCGGATTGGAAAACTTTTCTTTGCAATGCAAGCCATTCCCAAGTGGTGTGAACACTCGAATGTTCTACAATTGCGCGTCGAAGAAATTTTAATCAACGGTGGACCAACATATGCAGGAGTTGTTTTGAGCCGTGGTGATTGGGATCGAGCCGACATGCCTGGGGATCTCCGTGGAAGAGACGAGATGCGGCAGGATCCTATCGAGGAGGAAGTGGTTATGTTCCGCGAGGTTTCGTACTTGGAAAATAATGAAAGAAGCTTTGAGGGTGATAGATATTGACGTAACATGTCATACAATAGAGCGTTTTGGGATGGGGGGGCTTTGACGGGTTTCACCGAGCTGGATCACCGGGAATCCGGAGCAGGTGTGTTACCCAATCCCTCCTATTCTGCCTCGTGTTAACCTCACGCCACGACTAGCGACTAGGCCATCCAGTTCTCTGTCCACAAATATATTTATCCTGTCTGAACCTGCCGCCCTGACAATCCTTGGTGGGACAGAATCACCTGTTGCACCCAATGCGGTGAATGATTCCGGGTTCTCTGGTTGATCGAGTATGTTTCTGTACATCACGAGGAAGTGTGGTGGGGATATGACATGATGAAGCGAAGTTCGATCTCGTGGGCTTGTGTTTGAACTTGGGGAAGATTGTGAATATGCTTCGTGATTCACATGACGCACTGGAGGCTGGCGTAGGATTGATGCCAACAATTGTCGTATGGGTGCTACAGATATTCGCATCTTGTGTCTTCCGAGACAATGCGGCGCATGAGCGATGCAGGAATGCGATAGTCAAGACTCATGCGCATAAGCATAGGGGAATTAGGAATGATAGCATGATGACTACGTCCGTACAGCGCCCAAAGGATGAAAATGGACTGAGTCTGCAGTCCCAAGGCCACATCAAACACACACAATGGTGGGTGAGTGGTAGGTAGCAAACGACTAATAGAAACAGATTCTTCAGTGAAACGCAGGGGTGTGGCATGGTGGCGGCTTTTCATGAGCTGGCGAGGCTGCAGAGTGATCATGTCAAATCCGGAGTGAATGATATCAGATGAATGGCAGCTGCTGGCACAAGGGTCTGAGCCTTTCGTCATTTACAAGGGGCGCCTCGAAATGGCGTCCGATATTATCGAGCGAGACCGGAGCGCTCGAGCCAAACCTGACATGTATGATGTATGACAGACAGCAACTAGCTCATGGCAGAGTTCGACACTTTCTTCATCCATGAGGAGCGCCTCAGAATGTCGTCCAGGGTTGGTGAGTGACACATCTAGACTCTCGAGTGCCTGAGCCAATCTGGGGCATACGATGTCGGATGGATAGCAACTAGCTCGCGCCAGCATTTGACACTTTCTTCGATCACCGTGAGCGCCTCGTGATGCCGTCCGAGATTGTGAAATGATACAAAAAGAAACCCGAGTGCTCGAGCCAAATCTGGGGCGGATGGACGGCAACTAGTTCATACCAGAGTCTCACACTTTCCTCGATCATCACGAACGCCCCGGAATGCTGTCCAAGTTTTTCAAGTGATGCAAAAAGACTCCCAAGCGTTCGAGCCAAACTTGGGGTGTACCGTGTCGGGTGGACGGCAACTCGCTTGTGCCAGAGCTTGACACTTTCTTCAATCGCTGGAAGCGCCTCGGAATGCTGTCCGAGTTTTTCAAGTGACGCAAAAAGATTCCAGCCAAATCCGGGTGTGTGAGATTGGACAGATAGCAAGTAGCTTGCGCCAGAGTTTGACAATTTCCTCGATCGCTGCGAGCGCCCCGGAATGCCGCCTGAAATTGTTGAGTGGTACCGGGAGGATTTCGAGCGCTCGAGCCAAATTGAGGGTGTATGAGGACATTGGGTCCTCAGACGTAAGGTGACAGCACAACGCAACCGAATCATTTGCCGACTCATATGCCTCCTGAAATCTCGAAAAGAACCAAGATCTCCGCTCATGTTGCTAAACACTTCAACCAACATGCGAATAACATCTTTGGAGGTCCGGTCAACGCTCAACTAAAGGAACATGAATCTGAATAAGATCCAAAAATGAACGCCACTGATGATTCGTACCTTGGCCCATTCAGGGAACGATGATATGTTGATATCCTCACACAGACTACTATTTGCACATTGAGAAATATGTCAACAGGCCTAATGGGTGCCTCCAGTGGCTTCTGAGATGATAGACGAGATGGCGACACGTGTAATGGACATGTTTGGGCAGCACCTCGTGAGACAGTTTGAAGTGTGGGAAGAAGCCCTCAGTCGTTTGCGGACGGACGATTTCAAGAGCGGTGATAGAATGACATCCCATGCTGCAACAGATAGTGGCCTTTGTACGATTAGGATTGCTCCCATCACAATCAGGTAGTCATGCACAAAATCGTTGTATTCCCAATCGCACTTCTCTAAGATCCTCGTATATAGCGCACCCATCGTTTTCTCAGCAGAGACCTTCGATCGGTCGATGCTGGGATTGAGAAGGCTCTTTAGCGTTCTGGCAGGATCGCTGCTGGCAACTTTCACGCAGCGAAAGACGTTACTGATCCAAATGAACAAGTCACGCTCCAATATGCAATTTATCCTCGTCCTCGATTTGACCTTCCAACCTAGGATGTGCATCCTTCAGTTCGCGTAGTTGTGAACGGATGTAGATAGCGTAGTTATGGACATTAGCATGGTCTGAAAGGTCGATAGTGAGGTGATCAATAGGGTGATTGGGTGATAGGAATCGGTCAACGAGGTCGAACTGTCTCAAAGTGACAAAGAGGTTTGATGTTAGGCGGTACTTTTCGAAGTATAGCAAGACGTGGGAAAGCTTCTGTGTCGCATTCATCTAACACATCAATGATGACCATTGGAGGACGACCAGACGATGACGGAGAGGTCCAGCCACTAGTTTCTGGGAATTGCTTCGTGAACGGGGGCAGTCGAGATATATTGGCTTGTGTGTTGCTAGAGATCAAGCCCACTAAAACAGATGACCCGGCCGCGACTGCTTGCCCACTCTGAAAAAGAAGTTTAACGATAATATCCTTTTTCTTTCACACTCCTCTGCAATTGAGAGTCCAATAGATGTCTTGTCGACACCGGCCACGGCGCTCTGCAGTGATACGCGATTCTCGCTATCCACCGTGTTACGACACCAGGCCAGATCGGATCAGTCCTAGTGCCTTTCAGACATGCCTGAGTTGAATCGTGATGGGCGACAATGGGATACCTGAATCCATTCGGAACAGAAGAATTCACTATTCCATGAATTAACTGATTTTGATTGTTTGTTATTCCGCGGCTACATGGTTACGATAATTGAGATCAGAGCAGCAACATGACCGACGAGGATCAAACACGAATACCTTGAAGGATGCCAAGGCCGCGCTAAAATCTTTCCTTGAATCATCGATCCTGCTGGGGTTCTTCGTGTGGGGGAGGGGGGTTGCGGGTGCCTGACTGTCTTTCCATCTTTCCGCACAATCGATCGATTTCGATTTGAACACGCTGCTGCGCACCACAAAGTACCTACGTTATACGACGGCAATGGCTTGCATGAGAGCAGTGACTACTTACTCGCTTAGCTTCGTGACATTTTCCATCCATGGCTTAACCTCTTCGTTAGACGCATCGTAAACTTCTATATAATGCATATTATTAATTTCCGCTCCTGGCTCGGTATAAATTATTACTAACATTGATCTCGCTGGAGGTCGGGGGTGTGGCGCCAGCGGCAGGTCGTAAAGGAGCCCCAATGGCAGCATTAACGGCGGTGAGAACTGAAATTGCAACATCACTCCTGCGGCGAGGCGACCAATGACAGGCAGATGGAAGGATGGGGCGGAAAGGTTTGATGCGAAACGGGTGATAACACTCGAGTAGATGCTGCGCAAGTTCACGGTGAGTGCAATTCATCCCTTTGGAAGTCCCATGGTAGATTCCATCCTCTTACGCAGAACCAACTGACATGGTTCGCAGCTACTTATGCCGACTCTCTTAGTACCCTAGGGTTTGTTACGTGAGATTTGGTGTGAAGTTGGCAACAGGAACATACATACTTTGATCTTGCAGGAAGCTGGGCCGTACCAGCACTAGGTGTATGTGGACTGTCGCGTGTTTGCAAAGCAAGTGTGATGCACAACAGGCAGTAACAAGGCAGGATCCGAGAGGACGGCGGAATGGGAGGATTTGGCATTGCTGTTGAGGTTAACGACCTCGTGGTGTCACTGGAAGCAATAAGTTAAAAATGGTGCTCTAACAAGTACTGGCTGACAGATTTGAATGCTTCATTTTGCTCTATTTAAGTGTTGGGCTTCGAGTGAGTCGGTTGTGAACATGCATACTTTTTCTTTTTCTTTTGAATTGGATCAGGACATACCTCCACTCAGAGACTGGCGTATTCGAACGTCGCTGCCCAAAACTTTGTCTACGGGCCCATTATGGAAGGTTCCGAGTCACCACATTCATCATACAGATCAAAGCGGGACCCCATGTCTTTTGCCATGCCAGCCGCTTTGGAGGGAGAAGCGTGAGAATGGGACTGGGGGATTTGAGGAAGGTAATGGTTCGTAGTGATGACATCATAGATATGTCTCTTCGCACTGACAGATGTGGAAGATTCGAAGGGAAGGATTGTGAAGGATTATTTCTCTTACTTGAAGAGTGATCGGCTGATCAACCGATCAAGGTCGAATTCCTGCACTCACTTGTCAAACAGTCTGCCCTTCTGCGTCGTGTAGTCAGAAAGGAATGGAGTCGGAAGTCACTGATAATATCACTTAGTTCCTCGGGGAGTGTTTTCGACATGCGAAAGCGAAAGTGAAATATGTATCACTCACGAGGCTATCAAGGAAGAAAATGCCAAGCTCGCCGCTTCCGGATTTGGGAATCCGCGCAAGTTTAGGTGTGTTCTCCGGATCGGTGTTCATCAGAAACTGCGCCACATTTTGCCTCATGTTGATTACTTGTGAATCTCGTTGAGAATCAATCACATATTCCAAATCGACCTCGGACAGGTTCCTCGATAATGAGTCCCGAAAAGTGTCTCGCTGATAATTATCAGACTCCCGAGTCTTCTCACACTAATGATCAGTCAAGGCAGCTCCACAATTAAAACTTTCACATAGCCGCAATCCTTCTGCGCGCAGCCCACGGTTTTCGGCTCCAGCCATCCACTGGCCGAGACGGCGTATTTTTCCACCAAGTTGAGTGCACATTGACACCGCATTGAATCCCAGCTGCAGCCACAAGGAAACCCTCATGCATCAAGGTCAGTGAACCGAATTCATGGCTGGAACGAGTAGCAACAGGGCAGTTCTCCAAGCTTTTCGTTTCTTCCAATGATTTGCCTTTAGGATCGCGAGAACCAACAGCCTCCCTAGCTCTGAGCAGCTCTGCCCGTCTTATGCCCATCCTCCATGCCAAGACGTCCCTTTTCCTTCCCAAACATGCGTTCATGACTCCGATGAAATCCTGGATGGCCGTTCTTGGATGAAGTAAATGTGATGGTAAGCGCAATCTCGCCTGGACTTTTGGTTGTTGATGAACTGATGTTTGCTTAACCCGCTTAGTAGCCCTGCCCCGAAAATTTCACATGGCCTCTGGACCGATGCCTGTGTCCAATCTTTAACCGTGGAGACACCGCGTGGACACATATGCAGACATGCGCAGCCCCCTCAGGGCTATACCGTCATCGCGAAAACGCTATCAGCTGAGCGAGGCTAGAGTCCCCTGTGCTCGCAGCGGAAGGAATAGATGTGGCATAAGATGTGTGTGGAGATCGAAACCGAAGCCCTACATAATTAATACAGATATGGAGTATGAAATGGTAGCAATATGGACTACTGCCACAATGCCTCACGTCACGACTAGGCAATGCAATTCTCTATACATACTTGTTGGTCCTGACAATATTCTCTTTCGCAGCAGGACAAGTGCTTGCCAACTTGGCTCTCCCAATTCCGCTCAACACAGTGAATGATTGTCGGCTTTCTGGACGATCAAGTATGTTTCTGTATGTCTTGGGGAGGAATGAAGGGGATATAACGATGGTGAAGGCAGAGTTCAGCCTTGTGGACCAGTATTCAAGCTGGGTGATTGTCCCGGACACGCCGCATGATATACATATCGCTCCAGAGGCTTACACGGGGTTGACGACATGCTCGCTTCTTGCATCTTCCAAGACATGTATGGATGTGGTGCATGGGCGACACAGGAATATGGTAGTTACAACCTGTGTGCGTAAGCATCAGAGTGTTGGTAATGAAGCCAGTGATAGTATAATATTAGCTCCTGACCCGCGGCCCTACGCATAAAAACAGGTGGAGTCTGCATTACCAAGGCTACGCCAAAACCACACGATGGTGGGTGAGTTACACGCTGCGAACAATAAATAGCAATAGAATCTTCAACGAAAGTTAGGGCCTTGGCATTTATGGTGCATGGTTTTGCATGAGTTGGGGAGGGTGCAGAATGATTGTGTTGAACCCGGAGTGGATGATATCAGATAAATGACAACTCTTCATTTACGAGGAGCGCCTCAGAATGGCGTCCAAGATTGTCAAGAGAGATTACAAGATTCCTGAGCGCTCGAGCCAAATCCGGGGTGTATGATGCCGGATGGGTGGCAACTAGCTCGCGCCAGAGCTTCACGCTTTCTTCATTCACAAGGAGTGCGTCAGAATGTCGTCCAAGGTTGTCGAGTGATATTGTAAGATTCTGGAGCGCTCGAGCCAAATCCGGGGTGTATGATGTTGGATGGGTGGCAACCAGCTCGCGCCAGAGTTGCACACTTTCTTTGATCACCATGAACGCCTCGGAATGGCGTCCAACTTTGAAGAATGATACAGAAAGATTCAGGAGCGCCCGAGCCAAATCCGGGGTGTAGGAATCTGAGTCCGTGTACACAAGGCAACGGCACAGTGCCACTGAATCACTTGCCAACTCATATGCCTCCTGCAATTTTAAAAAGAATGCGAGATTTCTCCTCACATTGCCAAACACTTTGACCAATATGTGAATGACTTCTTTGGACGCCCGATCAACGTTTAACTGGATGGAACATGAGACTGAACAAGAGCCCCAATTGATCGCTACTGATGATTCGTACCTTGGCCCATTCAGGAAACGATGATATACTAATGTACCCTTCCGTCCTTATACAGACTTCCACCCAGCGCGATATTTGCTGATTGAGAAATGCGTGAATAGGCCCATTGGACATCTCCAGTGGCCCCTGAGATTGGCTGAGATGATGCATGAAATGCCGACATGCGTAATGGACGTGTTCGGACAGTACCTCTTGAGGAATGGGTGGCAGATTAGCTTTTTGGGATAAGTCCTCAATCTGTCCTAAATCTGTCATAGTGGGAAGATCTTTATTCAAGATTTCAATGCAGCGCAAGGCTACTCTGGCATCCCCCCTCCTTACATCCACTGCAAACCGACCAAGTATGGGTGATTGTGGATCAACTCGGTCGGTGAGAAAGTCGCGAAAAGATTGGTGCAGAATACGAATTGGCTTGTTAGCTTCCCTTACTCCTGAGACAAGGGGTGCAAGTTGAGCTAATGTATGTCTGATGTCCGACTCCAGGAGAGGTGACAGAATAACATCCCAAGCCGCAACAGATAGTGGCTGCTGTGCAACTAAGATTGCTCCCATCACAATCGGGTAGTCATGCACAAAATCGTCGTTCGTCCAGTTACACTTCTCCAGAATGCTCGCATACAGCCTATCCATTTTTTCCTCTGCAGAGGCCTTTGATCGGCTGGAATCATCATCGAGCAATTTCTTTAGCATCTTCGCGGCATCTCCACCGGTGACCTTCATGTAGCCAAACACAGTACTGATCCAAATGAACAAGCCACCTGCTCGCTCTAATATGCATTGGACCAATTCATCTTCCTCCCCCATTCCAACCTTCAAATCATCATGCACATCTTTCAGTGCATGCAGTTGCGATCGGATGTAGATAGCACAGTCATGCATGTTAGTATCATCCGAAAGATTGATGGTGAGGCGATCGATGGGGTAAATCAACGATAGAAAACGGTCAACAAGGTCGAATTGCCTGGAAGTGACAAAGAATTTGATGTTGGGCGGTAGTTTTAGCACTTCTTTTCGGAGTATGTCCGCAAGATGTGGGAATGCCTCTGTGTCGCACTCATCTAATGCATCAATGATGATCACCATAGGACGGCGAGACGAGGATGTCCTGAGGCGGAGAGGCTCAGCCACTAGTTTCTCAAATTGCGTCGCAAACGGGGCAGTCGAGAGGGCTGGGTCCTCCTGAAGAGTCGATATGAGTGAGGCACGGTATGCAGGGTCATTGGTTGCCAGAGATCGAGCCATGCCGCTGAACAGATGGTCCGGCCGCGACTGCTCGCCTGCTTTGAAAAAGAAGCTTGACGATGATATCTTTTCTCTTTTACACTCCTCTGCGATTGAGAGCGCAACAGATGTCTTGCCGGCACCAGCCACGGCCGTTAGCAGTAATACACGATTCTTGCTATCCTCCGTGGTACGACACCACGCCATGATATGCTCGATTAGATCAATCCTAGTGTCTTTCAGGCACGGCTGAGTTGAATCGTGATGGGCGACAATGGGATATTTGAGTTCATTCAGAATTGAGGAATCTTCTACTCCACGAGTTAACCGATCTTGATTGTTTGCTATTGCGCCAACGGTCAAGTTTGTCTGCAGCTATGTGGTTTCGATAATGAAATCAGAGCAGAAACATAACCAGGGATCAAATGGCATTACCTGGAACATTGCCAAGGCTTCGCTAAAATCTTTCTTTAAATCATCGATCCTACTAGGGTTCTTCATATGAGAGAAGAGGTTGCGGATACCAGACTGCCTTTCCATCTTTCCACGCAATCGACCGATGTTAATTCGAATGCGCTCCAGCGCCCTACAAAGTACCTACGTTATAGAAGGGTTATGGCCTGCGTAGAGCAGACACTACTTACTCGCTCAGTTTCTTGACGCCTTCCATCCATGGCTTAGGCTCTTCGTTGGATCCATCATACGAATCGATGGCTTTAACCACATTCATCATGGCGTCCCCGATATATTTTCCAAAACGCTCCCATTCTTCCTTATTTCCCTTGAACTTCTACACAATACAGATTGTCAACTTCCGTTCCAGGATCGGAGTAAATCGCTACTAACTCTGATTTCAGTGAGGATGAAGAGTGCAGCATTAGTGGCAGCCTGTAGGGGAGGGAACACGCCTGACGCGGAATTGACGGTGGCGAGAACTGGAATTGCAACATCACCCCCCACGGCGAGGAGATTATTGACCCTCTGCTTCAGCGACATGGTCAAGAATGGGTGGATGGAAGGATAGGGAGAAAAGGTCGGTCGCGCAGTGGTGACACTCAAGTAGGGGCTGCGCAGTTCACAGCCATGAGATCGCCGTATGGCGCAATTCATCCCATCGCGCAACTTATGGAAAGTCTTGCAGCAGATTCCACCCTCTTATGCAGAGAAATCGTCCTAGCTGCTGACACCCAACTAGATGTCTTGGTTCAGCTCTAGTTCCTTATGTGAGATTTGATGCAAAGTTCGGCAACATTCTTCGATCTTGCGGGAAGGCCAACGCCAGGCGCAGATGGACTGTTGCATGTTCGCGAAATGTATGGTGATGCACCCCAGAGGCAACATGCAAGAACACAGTGGAATGGGAGTATTTAGCATTACCACGGCGGCTAACGACCCTATCGTGTCATTGTGACTCGAACAACGCACGTAGGTGGTTTAACAATGGTGCCCTGCCACTGGCGGGTGGATTTGAATGCTTATTCTCTGATCGGGGGCTCCAAGTGTGGATCTCGAGTAAGTTGATTGTACTGGATTTGAACACACCGCCGAACCTCGCCACTGAAAATTTTGCCTATGGGCTCACCACGGAATGATGATGTCGAAATAGAATATAAGACCCCTACAGCTACAGCGAGGATGGGCCCGAACAAGTGGGCAGAATGGGAGGGAATGAGTAATATGCCTAGCTCTGTTCCAAGGCACATTATACCTTATCGTCCCAAATTTCCGGTGATCAACAATCTTCGCACTCGGTGAAACCTGTCACGTCAGCGCTGCGCCCTTTGAAATGGTAGTCCTGGCAGGCGTCTCGATGGCTGGTCTTGATCTCCTCATCACGAGTCATGATCGTATGCAACGTGCCAAGGAAAATTCCGATTGCCTAGAGGCAAAGTTTTTCCAGCGCCTGGATTCCACGAGTCGGCGGAGCGCTCTCACCTTGACTCTATGATGGTTCACATTCATTTAAACCATCTGTTCACCCGCTCTCTCACTGTGTAGTTGCCCCAGGCACCGGTCCTCCGTTCACGCACCATGTTGGACGTCAAACCATGACGACGTCACGGTGCGCATTTGACATTATACCTTTTCCATGTGCTATATGTTTCGCTACACTACTGCGTTCGACCTGTAGCGCTTGTTTCTATCATATTTCCTTTATTACTTATGCCTGATATCTCTTCTCACCACGACTACCCTGCTCTTGGGTTTTTATTTTTTCCTTCTTCGCTACACCACACAACGCGATCTTCATTGTAGAGGTGTGCTTTCGAACGAATGAAGGTGGAGCCCAATTGCAATCGAAGGAAGGAGCGTTGAGTACACCTTCTTCTCTAATATAGATTCACCGAACTGGGCCCAAGCGCTGCATCTGGAGATATTCGCGGCACAACCTTGAGAACGACCTCCGAGTCAGTCCGATCTTACGACATCTGGCATCTGCCCGAGCTCCGACCCACAGGATGGCTAGATCTGCTCGAACTGTTGATCTTGCCATTATTTACTGGTTGCGTGTGCGTTCTTCATACCGTCCTTAGCTTCCAGAACCAGTTTCACCCACTCTACCAAACCTTTCATCCAGCTACCCATCTCCTGACCTAGCACGTTCACACTCTCATCCTATTAACCAGAATCTCACTTCGCCGCCACATCCCACGCCATGCCATTCTCCCGAGGACGGCGTTTGGACCTGGAAGGAATCACTCCAGGAAACCTGTTCTGTGCAATCGCTTAGTGTTGATGCCTCGAATGCCCTCAGCACTGACCAAACGGATCGTTACCATGCTCCGCTGTGGTGAATTTTCGTGTGCTGCGGCTACCATTCTTCATACCATTGAACAAGGAATGGGGGAAAGGACACCGGGGCACGCTCTGGGGAGGCCCCATATATGCGGATCGTTAGCGTTGTCCGTCACTGGACGCGCACACGTTACTTCATTGATTTCACAGGTCTCGGTAACCGATGCTAAGTGACCGCTCCGTGCTCAATGTTCTTTCCTGTAATCGCCGATGTTGGACAGCCGTTTGGTGTTACTGATGGGAGACATGGACCGCATCAACTCGTTTTGGAGGGTGTACGTGTTTGCGGCCTCCCTTTGGACGGTCTGATATCATGCCACTTGACCTTCTCCTTCAGGTCGTAACCTACTCGCATCGTTGGCCACGTTTACATCTTTCTTGACAAGTCTCCCAGTGATGCTGATCGTGGACGCGCCGCCGATTGGGCATAGGTACATGTCCGGTTTATGCGGAGCATTATCAGAACAAACACCATGCATAATTTCCTTCCGATTTGCTATTATTCTGCAGTTCGGCATGACAGTGAAACAATGTAGGGGCTCACAGTGTAAGACCCAGTGGTAGTGGCGATGGTAGAGACCGGAGGTCTGGGCTAGCGATGTTCATAATAATTCAGGGCTCATCGATGAATCTTTTATTCACCGCCCCACTGGCAATCAACCAAGAGCACCAGCGGGTCCCGTCGGCTTTTCTGATAACAAAACACGTTCTGTTATTGCTACCCAGTGAGACACCAGAACCGCTTCCTATTGGGAGGGAAATCATTTATTTCTCTCTTTACGTTAAGACAAAGAGCTCTACCAGCGATCTCCGTTCCCACCTTCCCTATGAAGGTTATCACAAGTTCTCCGTTCACCTTGATGAGATCTGATGCTATCAATTCGAAACATTACCTTCCACGTTGGGATGACTGGCACATCCCTGGCCACAGGCTCCCAAAATGACACTATTCTGATGAATGGAAGTCATTCTCATACTTATGCATAAGGAAGCGCGACTTCTCGTTATATAATGCATCAGCGATAGTTTCATTTCAATATGGGGGGCGGTCCATCAGCATTCTGAATGCAGCATACGCATGAACAATGCGAAAACTAGGCGAATATCAGATGGAATGGTTCCAAGGATGGACCAACTCCCCCTGTAGCACATCTGAGGCTGAATTCGGGCAAACTTCTCTACCTGAATGGCGTCGTGGAGGGCCAACAAGTGAGAGCAATGGCGGCAACAACCGAGCCGTAAACTTGGGTGCCATCACCACTGCCGTGCTTAACCACAGTGGTCATGCCCAAGTGGTATGAGTGCGACGTGGGCACGTTCCTCACAGGCTCGCACTCCCTTGAATATCGAATTTCAGCAGGAAACTAAGCGCAGAAAAGGAGAAATGAGATTTGATGATCGAACTGATCGAAGGCAGGGCACGGCTTGCCCGACTAAGAGTTTATAATAATGATCATCAACACAGATGATCTTCCTGGCGGAAGCTCGCGCTGCAAATAAAATCCGGCCTAGTACTGGCATCTCCGTGGACTATTCGATCCTACTGGGGCTTCCACATTCAGCGAGAACCAAGGCAATGTAAGTACAAATAATAGACCAGAGGCACGATACATTCCATACCTAGAGACAAGATGGATGGGTGAAGACTCAACTATGCACTTAACGATATGAAGATATATTACTGCGGAACTGGCTAAATCCTCGCATCTGTCCTTGCTCGTGCAGTGGTACTCAACTACTGGGATATTACTTAGTTCCGTAACCAATCATGATCTGCGCCTGCAAATAGCGAATCCGGGACAGTAGATATGAACGTACTGGGCCAGCACAGTTTCTGTGCCTGCTGTTTCAGCCGTCGGTCATGCAGCCCTTTTCAATAATAGATTACGTCCCAGTGAGGCGTTGGGGTGGGGCCAGGGCACATGACTACGGAGGCAGCGACAGAATAACCAAGAGGCCCGTCCGCAAGGCACCTGGGAATGGGAACGTTAGACTAAAAGAGGGCGTGCTACGCCTCCTAGCTTGGATACCAAACCACGGGAAGGCCAAGAAAATTTAGACAAAAGCGGACCAGCGACACACTATTATAGGATCTCGCATGGTCATGAACTCGTGGACGTGCGGGTGCTGCCTAGTTTACGCGATACATAAAAGTATCAAACAATTGACCTACTCATCTCGTCGACCGGGCCCATACATTCGAGTATTCTCACCAAAGCGTTCACCTTCCTTCAGTGTGGGGACAGAGTTCACACATGTAGTAACAACGATCCTTTGTCACGGCTCGAAGAAAACGGGGAAACGCAAAATGGCAGGTGTGTTCCACGGCATGAATGAAATGAAAATCCCGTTATATACGAGTATGATGGATATGTGAGGAACGATAAATTACATAAATTCGAGACCCTTTCAGGAAGTGCATGTTAGTGAGGCGTTCTGTTTTGATGTCGCGTGGGAGTCGTATGCAAGAGCGATCCCTTGGTCGGGAGAGCAACTGGCCGGTTTGGTCGCTGCTGCCAGTGGAAAATCATCATTGATGTATGGAGAATGATTTGCCGATAACGTCTTCAAAAATTGGCTATGTGAATCAACTCGGAGTGAGTTGAATATGGCCGGAGGAATGGTTATAATCTGCTACGAAGTGGAGGGATAGCAACATTAGATCCTCTTTCTCCCTTGGGTCCGTTTCGTCCAACTTTGCTTTGCCCCTTTCACCTCTCTTCGCTGCCCCTGTGTCGATTCTCAGCGTACAATTAATATCTGGAACCAATGAGCCCTCACGGCTTACACCTCCTTGACCCCAGCATAGACTTTGACCGTATCAACGTTCGAGTGAGCATATATTCATCTTTCTAACTTATTTAGTTCTTGAGATATTCAGCTGAATCAAATCCTTGTCCTGTTATATTTTCTCTCCTATGTTCTCGATTCCAAATCCGCCGGCACGCTATCACATTGTTCCCGATGACTGAACCGCCCCACTCCGGTCACTCTTTTTGTTCGATGATGGATGCACAGATTGGAAGTTACGTTGCGTT
>QLPJ01000669.1:0-17230 GCA_003314235.1 Cantharellus cinnabarinus
CGACGTAAGTCCAGAAAGTCCAAACTCGGAAGTTAAACTCCGGAATATTGGCAAAGGCAATTAAATGGAATGAGCTAACCAATACAATGGGTATAAGTGGAGGTGGGGTCAAAGTCCGAGGTCGGAGCTAAGACCAGAGGTTCCGGAGACGGAGACGCGAACGGGATTCCGGAGCGGAGGTCCGGAGTCGGGAGCATGGGTTTTGCGTACTCGTCTGGAAGGTGTCGTGGTTGGGGTCGGACCCGGAATGTTCCGGAGTCGGACCGAAGGTGGTGTCCAGGCCGGAGGTGGGATAACCTCTTGGGAGTTGGCAAGGAGAAGGTGATGGAAGGGAAGTAGGGCTCCGGAAGTCGGAGTTCGGAGTTCCGGGAGCCCAGAGTGGAGGTAGGGATTGTATGGATATGACACAACCAAGAGATCGAAGCTTACCTCCGGGTGTTCGTCAACCATCGACAGGACAACTGGGCAGATTGGCTCCTGCTGGCAGAATTCTCTTACAACAACTGCATCCACTTGTCCACCCACCAAACTCCTTTTGAACTCGACACCGGCCAACACCCCAGGATGGGAACAGAGCCCACACGCACATCCGAGGTGGAAGCTGCTGATGCATTCTCATCAAGGATGATGAAAATGCAGGAGGAGGCGAAGGCTGCACTGGAACACACAGTGGATGAGATGGCCCATTACTATGACTGAGACCACGAAACAGCCCCAAAGTATCAAGAAGGCAACCAGGTCTGGCTCAACACCCAAAATTACATGACTGACCGTCTGACCAAAAAGCTGGACCACAAATGGCTTGGTCCCTTCAAGATCGTCAAAATCGTCTCCCTGGCTGCCGTCAAACTCCAACTTACCACATGACAGAAGGGAATCCACCTGGTTGTATCCATAACAAACATCAGACTGCACCGCCTGGATGATATTGCAGAATGACCCACTGACCCCTGCCCAGGTCCGGAACTTGTAGATGGAGAGGAAGAGTACGAGGTCGAGAAGGTATTGGACTCTAAGTGGTTATGCCAGAAACTCTGGTATCTGGTAAAGTTCATTGGTTGGCCAAGCTCAGAGAACCAATGGCTCCAATGGGACCACTTAGCCCATGCCCCTGACTGGATCGAGGAATTCCACAGGACACATCCCCTAGCCCCAGGGAGAGAGAGGGAGAACCACCTGGCCGCTTCGAGGTGAAGTGGCTTGAGGAGGGGGTGATGTCAGGGCACACCTGCCTGACCTGGGTCCACCCGGTCCACCTGGCCACACCTCACCCGCTACCCCACTGCCCATCCTTCTCCTTCCTCCTTCCCCCCTCTCTTTCTTTCCCTTCTCTCTTTCTTCTCTTCTCTTTATTTCATTCTCCCCATCATTCTCTTCCTGTTTATTCCTTCTATTTACACAGACCACTTTCCCTTGCATCAATGTACTATTGACCCATCCAGCCCAGACACCCCAGATGCACACCTGCACCAGATGCCCTTGGGATCCCCTGCAGGGACACCCAGATGGCTCCAGCTGTGACGACATGGCACCTGTCATGTGACATGTGACTCAAGCCACATGTACATAAATGTACCTGAAGTGGGAACTGAAGAAGTAACGTTCTTCTCACCTTTTCCACTTCAGTATGGGTGGCCAGGGACTGCTGTCCCACATCAAGCCTGCCAGCACGCATGCCCACTTCGCACCCTGGGAGGGTCCCTCTGCCAGGCACTACATCCAGGCCCCCTCCACCCTGGATGCATCCTGACAGGTGCCCCCTCCTTTTCCACCACCACTTTAGTCCCTCAGCCATTTGGCCACACCTGATTCACTCATGGCTGAGTACACCATTTTATTCTTATTCATTTGCTTAACTTACCAGTGGTCGATATTGTCACCACTGATCTGCTCCTACATTGATGTTTGGTTTATTCCTATATTGACATTTGATCCACCACTATATTGGTGCCTAGATTGTCGGCCCTATTCAGTCTGCCTCCCAACTTCGCTGTCCTTTGTCCATTCACTCCTCACTTCCATTCATTCCTTCTGTTCCATTTCCCCGGTCCTCATTGCTCATTTAGTTTTGTTGCACTTACCATTCCGCCCCATCCCATGCTGGACTGACCAGCCCCTTCTTTGTTCTCCTTTCATATTTATATTTGTAGTTTACTGTCGATGTACCTCAGTTCAAATATCGACTAGAAATCCCCCCAAAGTACTCTCATCTTAAGTTCACCTCTAAGCTTCATCTCTGCCTGAGTCAACATCACTGCAAGGTCCCTCCCACTAACTTGAAATATGGGACAGCCTAGAACATGTGGCACAACACTCCAGCTAAGTCGTTGAAGCCAAAGTCCCAACCCCCATGATGCCTTGCAACAGAGTAGCATATTAGCTAAGTATCCACTCACACCACCACACTCCGCTCCACTTCCCATGAATACCTTGAATACCATTTCTGACATTACCCTGTGGTGTGTTTTTTTCTCACCTCCCAGTCAGAGAGGCTTTTTTCTTGGCAGTTCTTGAGTCCTTGCTTGAGTTTTCCACCCATGAGATCTCATTGCATGGTCTTCTCTGAGTCCAAGGGTGTCTATGTTGCCCTTGGATGCTGTTCTCACTTTGTGAGATCGGAAGTCTAGGTTTACCTGGTTTTTGTTCAACCAGGGGGCACCAAATATGGCATCATATCTGTCATATCCATACAATCCCGACCTCCGCTCCGGGCTCCCGGAACTCCAAACCTGACTTCTGGAGTCCTACTTCCCTTCTGTAACCTTCTCCTTGCCGACTCCCAAGAGGTTATCCCACCTCCAGCTCTGACACACCCTTTGGTCCGACTCCAGAACATTCCGCCGGCCTCAACCTCGACACTTCCAGATGAGCATGCAACACCTATGCTCCCGACTCCGGACCTCCGCTCCGGAATCCTGTTTCACATCTCTGTCTCCAGAACCTCCGGTCTTAGCTCTGACCTCGGACTTTGACCCCACCTCCACTTATACCCATTGTATTGGTTAGCTCATTCCATTTAATTATGTTTGCCAATATTCCGGAGTTTAACTTCCGAGTTCGGACTTCCTGGACTTACATCAGACCTTGCAACTATTGCATTGCTCCATTCAATTCCACTATTCTCCCTCATTCCTATTTGGGCTGCTGCTTCCTTTCTATTCAGTCAGCTAGCCATTCCCCACTCCCTTCCTCCCTCCTTCCTCCTTGGGCCTTGGCCCTTCACTCCTCCTTTGGGAAACACCATTGAGTCAAAACCCTTGACCCTTGGTGTTATTCCTCCTTCCAGTTCCCTTTGTCTCCTTTCAGAGTACCCTTGCTCCTTTTGATTCCGGACCCCTCCTTATATACAATGTACATAGTAACTTGTAACCTCAGTCCGAAATTGGCCTCAAATGCCCCCTAGAGACTTTCCCTCTGCTAGATCTGAAATTAGGGACCCCCAGGACAACCAGCAATGGCACAGTGCTCCACCTGAGTCACTGAGACTGAGGTCCTTCCACGCTAAGTCTCTGATTCCACTCCAGAGTCGTCCGAATCTGCCTGTTCTAACAATATCTGTCAATGTTGATGACATTGAAGTAATGTTTTTCAACATGGTCATTGATCTCAACACCCATGGTCATTCCAAACAAGATTTTTGATCTTGTTCCTTTCATCCCCATTTGGAGGACAACTGGAGAATTGGGATGTTGTTAGATCGGGCAGATTCGGATGACTCCGGAATGGAATCGGAGACTTAGCGTGGAAGGACCTTGGCCTCAGTGACTCATGCAGAGCACTGTGCCATTGCTGGTTGTCCTAGGGGTCCCTAATTTCGGATCTAGCAGAGGGGAAGTCTCTTGGGGGGAAATCAAGTCGATTTCGGACTGAGGTTACAAGTTACTATGTACATTGTATATAAGGAGAGGTCCAGAATCAAAAGGAGCAAGGGTACTCCGAAAGGAGACAAAGGGAGCTGGAAAGAGGAACAACACCAAGGGTCAAGGGTTTGACTCAATGGTGTTTCCCAAAGGAGGAGTGAAGGGCCAAGGCCCAAGGAGGAAGGAAGGAGGATGGGAGTGGGGAATGGCTGACTGACTGAATAGAAAGGAAGCAGCAGCCCAAATAGGAATGAGGGAGAATAGCAGAATTGAGTGGAGCAATGCAATAGTTGCAAGGTCTGACATAAGTCCGGAAAGTCCAAACTCGGTTAAACTCCGGAATATTGACAAACATAATGAGCTAACCAATACAATGGATATAAGCGGAGGTGGGGTCAAAGTCCGAAGTCGGAGCTAAGACCGGAGGTTCCGGAGACAGAGACGTGAATGGGATTCCAGAGTGGAGATCTGGAGTTGGGAGCATAGGTGTTGCATGCTTGTCTGGAAGGTGTTGAGGATGAGGTTGGACCCGGAATGTTCCGGAGTCGGACCGAAGGTGGTGTTGGAGCCGGAGGTGGGATAACCTCTTGGAAGTTAGCAAGGAGAAGGTGATGGAAGGGAAGTAGGGCTCCAGAAGTCAGGTTCGGAGTTCCGGGAGCCCAGACCGGAGGTTGGGATTGTATGGATATGACAGATGTGGACCACATGGACAAAATCCAGCAATATCACATCAGTTTTGGCCCCACTGCCAAACAGCATGTAAGCTTTTATGCCTGCTATTTTGATGTGGGCTGTCAACATTCTCTTAGTAGAGAGTGGTCTGTTTGCAGGATATTTCCCTGCATCTTTTGAGATGAAAAATTTCACATTGAATAAGGGGGTTTGGGCTTCTGCCCTTGGGGGTGCACTAGCAGATGTCAGAGCTGTCTGGAGGCCTTCAGGGCTCTGTACTTAGGAAGGCATAGGTAATATATTGAAATGAGGGGGTGGTGACCATCAGGGGTGTTGGAGGGGATTGCGGAATATGGAGGCTCCGATGTCAGTGACAAAGGAGTGGAGGTAATCCAGAAGGACCAGAGGTAGTGGAGGGTGATGGCCATGGATGGATATGACAGGAGAACGACATGGAGTTGTTCTGGCAGTGGTTCACAGAACTACTCTAGGAGGACCCATATTCGACCTTGGAATCAGACTCCAAGATGAAACTCTCCTCAGAGGAGACAAGGGCATGTTCTCAACATACTGATGGGAACTTTATAATGCTGTGTTAAATGCAACAAAGTAGTACTGCAATGTAAATACAAGGCAGACAAAAGATTAAACGGTTATCCAGCTGGCCCTGACCCCTATCGGGATAGGTTGAGTACCTGTAAGCCGATATGTGCATGTGATTTGCTGTAGTTAGAATGCAGGTTGTATTGGATGTGCTATTTCCACTATCACATCATCCCTTACCTGATATCACCCCCATTTCCACATGACCTACCTTCCTTTCTCATGTCATTTTTCTATTGGTGGCCATGTTATCTCTAATGTAACTGTGCTCTCATGATTAGCGGTAATCATGTATATAAGGCCTTATCACCAGCTGGGTTGGCCCCCCAGCTTGAACAATGACTAGTTTCCTGGGGAGATTCTCATGCATGAACCGACATGTGGACTCTGACAGTTCCTAAACAACATTCCCCTCCAAACCCAGATAGAAAGAGGATTCATCCTCGAAATATTTGAGGAAAACTGACCAAAAATCAGTTTCAATTTGTGGCAAGTGTGGAAAATTAGGGCAAACAAAAGATTTCCCTAAACATCATGCAATAAGTGACAAGAAACCAAGGTGCATAGCCACCATGGAAGTTGCCCATTTATCAGAAGAAGAGTCAGAGGACTCATTGGAAGATAAACCAAGAATAACTCTGGTGACTCTGAAGTGTCAAGCTTTGAAGTTGAGGACCCATATGAGGGACCTCAATACTCACCTGATTCAGAGGGTGAGGAAGTCAGTGTTGGGACCATAAGAATGGGCCCAATGTCAGTCATTGACCAACAAGAAAATACTCCAATATCAGACATAACTGAATATATAAAAGGACTATCTATTGTGGCAATATCGATAGGTCCCACTTGTAGTTCACCCAACTGTCAGGGTACACACCCTGACTAGCCTGGACCCGCTACACTTCCCATGTGCATTCCCATGCTGCATGCTCCATGTGCCACATGATCCAGCCCCGGATCCTGCCTTCTGGATATTCCTGGAAGTTTTCCTGATATGGTGGCCACTGTGGGAAGATGAGAAGTTAGCTTCCTTCTCATCTCCTTACCCACAGTAGGTTGTGCCCTGGATAGGGCTGGTTACACCAGTAGGCTGTGGACCATAGGGGAGGGTCATGGGGACCCGGGAGTCATCCCCTGACACCAACCCCTCATACTGACCTCCCCTGACTACAGACAAGCCACAATGTTCAATCCACACTTGCACACCATCATCCCACCCAGGAGAGGATTCACTGCAAAAGTAAAACCCAGATTCACAATTGTACCCAGCATGGAATTGTCAGGGCAACCACACCTGACCATACAACCCCAGAACCACCTTCCCTGACCTCCCCCCACTTCCCTGATCCTCCCATCTCCACACACCTTTCGCAACTACAGCCCGCACATGAACCTGCGGGAAAAATCACATGGGTCAAGGCAAGCAACTCGCCTTAACCCATGTGACACCTTTTCCACATCGTGGGAACATGCTCGGCTCCTACCCTTAGTCATGTTACAAACTGTATAGTACATTTCCCTTTTATAGTAGCCAAGCAGGGAATAGGGAAACTTACCCTTCTTCTCAACTCAATCCCCACTTAGGCAAGTTGTAGCTACCTTCCATAATATACATGACAACTCAATCCCCACTTAGTGAGTTTAAGGAGCTTGGGGTAGGATCCAGCACTTGGCTGCCTGGGACACCACAAGTGTCCAGTTCTGAGGTAGGGCTGCCCCTGGACAGAGGCCGGGCCCTGACAGGAATCAAAGGACTATGCAGCAGTATGCCACCATCTTGCTATGATAGAGTCTGGTGGCACGATCACTGGCCCCAAACCAAACTATTGGGCACAATGGGTGAAGGCTAACAACCTCCCAGACATGATTCTAAACATGATTGAGTCTCACATGCTCCATTCTCCCTATCTAGAAGCTACCCTGCCTGACCCTGCACCACACCCTGTGCCACCTTGCCCTACTCCACTTCCCCTGCCATCGCTCCCCACTCCTCCCATCCCTTCTCTCTTCTTTCTTCTTTCTCTCTATTTCTGTTCTACAGTCAATTTCCCCTTTTCTCTATGTACCACTGGTGCACCCACATACCCAGGAACACTGCACACCACTCCTGTACCACTACACCCTAATGCCACCACCTCTATCGCCACACCCACAGAATGCATTCCTGTGTCAGGGGACTGCCGGGTATCTGGCCCCCCTTTACTCTAAGCGATATCAATGACATAACCATTAGCCAAGATTGTGTGAGATATTTACATAGTTAGAATGCAGGTACTATTCATTGCGCTATTATCGCTATCATGTTGTGGTGGGGACAAGTCTGTGCACAGTAAAAAAGCCAGATTCCACAGAATTTGCCCACCAACATGCACTACATATCCTCTGATGCTCCCGATGCTCATTCTATCACTATTCAACACTCCATACACTCATTCCTTATTTTTCCATATTTTCCCCATCATTCCTGACAGCCCCAAGCCAAATTCCCACACCCAACCACACTGCCAATTTCACCCCCTCCATAACCACACATACAACCCAGCTGTTTTTCTACCCGTTGATGATGCTCTACCTTCCTCCTTCACCCCCAGAGCATTTCCCAGAATGGCAACCCCATACTCGGATGGTTCAACATGGTGTAGAGCCCCACATGGTCTTGACAGCACCTGTCAATGGCCACATCTCAAGAACTACTGCACCAATTGGGATGAATAAGGGCTCGTTGAAAAGCTGGAGACGAGGAGGTTGCTGACGGGAGGATAGGCGGGCGCTGTGGCGAAGTGTTGCGGAGTTAACTTTCACAATTCCCATTTTGGAACCATTGTCATATTTTCCCCATTCATTCATATTTCTTTGATTGTTTCTTTGTTCCCAATTGGATATTCCTTATTTACAGTTGCCTAACAGCCCGTTTACATTCCCCCATTCCATTTCCAACTCATATAAAATAGATAATAGCTTGTACATAACAAGTTAGTACTGAATAGACCCATGAAGGACTAAGAAAAAGTTACATCCAAGTGGCAAAGATGCCATCCACGACCCTAACGCCCCCTCTGAGCTAGTTGCTTACGTCTAAGACCCCTCTTGTCATAATCCTCAGCCTTGACGTCCAAGAGAGACATAGGTGAGTGTTTGTTTGAGGTTTTTGCAGACTCAGTAGCACCCACAGACCAAACCTGGCCCCACAAACCACACCCATGCACACTGCAACCCTCCCCCTCTTCTCTGTCTCAAGTCAAGGCAATTGACCCATTACAACGTTGTTGTGGGGACAACTCCATGCACCGCAAAAAGTTGGATTCTGTGGAGTTTGGCCACCAACATACACCACATACCCTCTGACACTCCTGATGCTCATTCTATCACTATCCAACACTCCATAAACTCATTGCTTATTTTTCCTTATTTTCCCCATCATTCCCAACAACCCCAAGCAAAATTCCCATGCCCCACCACACTGCCAATTTCACCCCCTCTCCAGACCTCCATACCCACACATAAAACCCACCCGTTTTTCCACCCGATAGTGATGCCACACCTTCCTCCTTTACCCACGGAGCATTTCCCAGAATGGCGATCCCATACCCAGATGGTTCAGCATGGAGTAGACTCTCATGTGGTCTTGACAGCACCTGTCAATGGCCACATCTCAAGAACTACAGCACCAAATGGGACGAATAAGGGCTCGTTGGAAAGCTGGAGACGAGGAGATTGCTGACGGGAGAATAGGCGGGCGCTGTGGCGAAGTGTTGCGGAGTTAACTTTCACAATTCCCATTTCGGATCCGTTATCATATATTCTCCATTCATTCATGTTCCTTTTATTGTTTCTTTGTTCCCAATTGGATATTCATCATTTACGGTTGCCTAACGGCCCGTTTACATTCCCCCATGCCATTCATTCCATTTCCAACTCATATAAACTAGATAATAGCTTGTACATAACAAGTTAGTATTGAATAGACCCGTGAAGGGACAAGAAAGAGTTACATCCAAGTGTCAAAGATGCCATCCACGACCCTAACGCCCCCTCTGAGCTAGTTGCTTACGTCTAAGACCCCTCTAATTGTAATAAGCCTTGACGTCCAAGAGAGACATAGGTGAGTGTTTGTTTGAGGTTCTAGCAGACCCGGTAGCGCCCCAGGACCAAAACCCGGCCCCATGAACCACACCTGCGCACACTGCAACCCTCCCCCTCTTCTCTGTCTCGAGTCTAGGCGATTGACCCATTACAACATCACCCCCTACCCATTATCGCCCTTCCGTCCACATCATCTATCTTCCTATTCAATGTTGTATGTACTTCTATCGATTACCATGTTGTCCCAATGTAGCCATGCTCTCGTGAATTAGCGGAGCTCATGTATATAAGGCTCTTATGCCTGCTAGGCTAGCTCCCTAGCTTTGATATCGACTAGTTTCCCAGGGATTTCTCTACACTGCAAATAGACATGCAGACTCTGACTGTTATGGAAATGGGAATTTTCCATTTTAGACTCTTATGGGTTCTGTATCATGTGATTTATATAGTAATATAGTTTATCCAATCAACAATTACCAAAAAACCCGCTGTGCTAACATCTGTTACAACTAATGTTAAACTGCCTGTGATAACATCTGTATAACCATATGAACCCCATTTCCCAACCTTTCCCTCTTCCTGTGCTAAGGACGGACGAAAATGGGCGCCTCCAGCCCCATTTTTGTAACACTGACATCCTGCCCACACAGTGGCCACCCCTGGGATCTCCCATGGAGACACTGAGCAAGGTGCAGCTGTGTGTGGAGATGACATGACCCCTTCCATGTGACCCTAGCCACATGTATATAACAGCACTGTCATATCCATACCAACTCCACCCAACCTCCAACCTACTCTGCCACCATTCCAGTTCACTTCTGGTTCATCCTCTCCTCACCTCTGCCATTCCCTCCAGTATATGGTCCACCTCTGCCTCCAATCTCCAATACCTTCTCCAGTACCCCTTATCCTCATCATAAAAAACTATTAATATTTATATCTGCCCAACATTACTATGGACCTCCTAGGACCTCTGCCAACCCTGCAAAGGTTTTCCCATTACCCAATAGCTGTCGCTAATTCCACCCATCACTTACCCACTCCACAATGCTCAATATGTGTCCTGTATTAGGTATATAGGTCATGTACCATAGTTGATGGCACTTCAGTGCAAAATTGACAACTAGATCCCCCTAGAGTTTGTGCCCCCCCCATTCTGAAGTTAAGGACCCAACAGCAAGCATAATTGAACATTGGCACAGTGCTCCCCTCTGAGTCGCTGAGGCCATGGTCCCTCTGCTTATCCACTACCTCTGGCCTCCCTTCCAGGGAAAGGTCCAGACACACTCGTTCCCTTTTGTCATGTTCTGACAAGCACCTGGGGTGGGAACAGAAGAAGGAGCCTTCTTCTCACTTTCCCACTTCAGACTAAGTGGTCAGGGATGCTCACCCTGTGATGGGACCACCACTATGCATAGCCGCTATTTGTCCCATTGAGTCCCCTGCACTGGGACTTCACTGCTTTCAGAGCTGTCCCTGACACCTGTTGCTGTGACAGCAGGCCATCTTAAGTTCTGGCATGGTCATCAGTTCCCCTAGCAGGTTCACACATCCACTGCTCCATCCTACATCTCCCTACCCCAGCTGAGAGTGGGCACCACTGTCAGGGATGTGTCTGGGGTAGAGGAGGCCTGGGTGTAGTGCCCAGCACTGGAGGTCTCACAGGGTGTGGATTGGGCATGCATACTGATGGCCTGATGTGGGATAGTAGTCCCTGGCCACTTAGAAAAGGTGAATGGTCATCAAAAGGAAAGCTAAGCTACACTGAGGTACTTGCCAATGTGGGAAAGGTGAGAAGAAGGCTGCTTCTCTGGTTCCCACTTCAGCTGTGCTTATATACATGCAGCTAAGGTCACATGGAGGATGCCATGTCATCCTTGCACACAGCCACATCCATCCAGGTGTCTCCATGGGAGATCCCAAGGGGGTCTGCCATGGGTGGGAGATGGGCATGCACCCAGGTCATCTGGTGTGCCTGGGAGTGGGCACTGCAAGTCAATGGTACATTGATACAAGGAAGTTGTCAGAGACCAGATCTGGGATGAAGAAGACATCCCCATGGTGGAGGGCTTCGGCCTCAGTTACTAGACCAGGAGTGCTGTGCCAAGTAACATGTCTGTGCCCTAATTTACTGACTAGCAAGGAAACTAGAAGAGGGGGAAACTCTGATTGATTTTATCACTGAGGTGTAACCTATCTACAAGTTATGTATATATAGTTACAAGGGAGTAAGGAAGGTGGGGCCCATAAATGGCAAGGGCCAGGCAGAATGGAGCTAATGGAGTTTACAGGTTAGCTGACTGAATATTACCAATGAGTCGGGTTACTGTGAGGTCTCAGGGTAGCTCAGCACACAGAGCCGTAAGTGATACAAGAGTGTGTATTTTATGGTAGTGTGTAAGCAGTTACCCACTTACCCATGTGACTATTGTATCTAATTACATGTGGCTCAGGGTTTGGGGCTATTGCCCTGACATTCTCCCCCCTTGTGTATTTGCGATGCATACAAAGTTAATGGTGAAGAAAGTAAAGTTTAAGAATTGATTTACATTGAGTTTGAAATTATCAATGAGTGTTTTATTGTCACCACTTTAAAGTGGGCAATTTGTACATGTTGGTGAAGGAGAGAAAAAAAGTTTAGGGAATAAGTGAGTGTGGGCCGTCACTTTGAAGTGAATGGCAATACATGGGTATCACAGAGAGGAAAGTAATGGAGTTTGTCGAAAATGAATTTCAACCCAAAGGTTGTATGTCTTTGGTGTTCCTCACTTGTTCCATGAGGGTTCATGTGTAAGTGGTGTTTACACATGAGTGGTGGTGGATGTGGGTCTTTTGATGAAGTAGAGATTTCTGCAATTGTTACTTGCGGTTCCTTGCATACAATATTGTGTGCAGGGCCTTGAGTTGGGGGAAGGTGTTTTCACGGGTGCCTTGATGGTGTATTACCATGTCACTTTCCCTTTCCTCAAGGGTGGAGTTATTGCCCCAGAGGAGGGTTTTCCTCTGGGTTGTTCATCTGGTGTCAGGGCACGGCCTAACCGGCTACCCTGACTCCCTATGCCGGAAGGGAGTTGCTGTAAGACAATCCGGAGTGATCCAAAGAATGCAGGTAATTTTGCTTAGCTCTTGCTTAGCATCCCACTTCTATCTTCCGTCCACATGTCACCCCTTTCCCACACCTTGCTTATGATTATCCGAATGAATAGCTATCTTTTCATGTCATCATTCTATCAGTTATCTTCTATCTCGTTGTAGCCACACTCTAGTGGGTAGCAGTACCCATGTATATTACCTCTATCTCCACTGAGGGTGGCACCTCAGCGTTAACAATGACTAGTATTCTCAGGAACACCCTTATTGTTGTGAACTGACATGCAGTCCCTGACATCTGGACATCCAATTGCTGTGTCAGATGCGATGACATAGCCTGGGCTACGATGTCAAGCTGTGGGCTCGACGAAGTGGGTGCTCCCTGGGTGGGAGCGGGTTGTTGTGTTCCTGAGCTACTTGGCTCAGGTGTGGAGTACGGTAGGTCTACCATTCTTCCCATGGGGAAGGGTGGAAGCTTTCACTTCCTGCTCAGCAGTTCTTGTGGCACGTTCCTCAGGAGTCCTGAGTGGTTTGAACTGGGACTTTATATAGGCAGCTTTGCCTAGACTTTCCCAGGAGATTTTTCCCTTGTTCTCCGGGGAATTATACTCCTCCACAAGTCTTACAATACTCAGGAGTCCCAAGAAGTATTTCTCGGTTTCCTTCGCTTTTTTGCAAAGGATTCTGTGTACCTTGCCACTTTTGAAGGTGGCTTCAGCCTGTTCGTACCAGTGTATGAATTCTTTCCCACTCATGCTTGTCCACCAAGTGTATGCGGCGTTGTGCACCACTTCTGACCCCACTATTCTCCTCATGGAGAAGTTGGGGTCAATTGTCATGTCAACTGGAACTTCAACTTTGCTGAACTCATTGAGTTCAGTGGTCTCATATAACATGTGGACACTTCCCTGCAGGGTAGCTTGCCCATAGGGTGCTGAGGTACTCAGTGGCCCACCACCTCTGGCAGTGGTCCCCATTTTAGGGTCTGCTGTCGGTTGCTTACCACTCTCTTTCTTCCCCTCAACATGGGTTTGCCCTTCTGAGGGCAGGCCCTTATGCAACCTGGACAGGGTCGCCTGCCCACAGGGTGGCAGGATGGTCAGTGCCCCGGCACCATATCCCCTCCCCCTGACCTGGGAGGCCCCCATCATAATGGGTTTGGCAGCGAGGTCTGCCAGTGCGCATGCCTCTCTGAGCTCGTGTTTTAGTAATTCAATCTCCCTCTTTTGGAGATTGACCTCTCTCTCTGTGTCTTTCAGAGAGTCAAAGATGCCCTTGGCATCTCTTCATGCTCTGTTGTATTTGCACCTCCAATGGGCACAATGGGCACAATGGTCACAGGCATCTCCTGACACCCTCGAGTTATCAGATGTGCCCATTTGGATGGTCTGGACAAGGAGTCGCTGTCACTCCCTCGTCTCCCTCCTACGAGGGACTTCATCTCTTTCAGTTCCTCACAGAGCTGACCTGTCTGAGCAGCTACTGCTGATGCGATAGCTAATTCCCAGCCTGCATTTGGCTGGGGTGTTGTTGGACCTGGGCCGAATTGGCCAATCCAGGGGTTGATCTGGCCAGGGAGTTCCCTGGGGAGTATACATACCTGGGGCTGCAGCAGCAAATGCTGCCCCTGGAATGGCACTTGTTGCACCATCAGTGCAGTTTGCACTGCATATGGTTGGAAGCCCCTCTGAGGAGGCTGGGGCTATGCGGTGCCCATTGGCAATGCAGATGGTTGTTGGTTCACGGCACTCATTTGTGCCACGTGTGTTGTGTAGTCCATGACACTTATCTGTGCCTGGTGTTGTTGTTGTTCTGGGGAGCCTTGCTCCCTGGGTTGTCGTATCTCGATGTCCGGTGGCTTGTTTGGATCGAACCAAGGGTTGCCTCCCCCAGAGAACGACATTTCGTCGTTATGTTTCTTGTGGTGGTGGGAGGGGTTTTTGTTCTTGCATGCATGGGATTTGCCGCAGTTGTGTGTGCTTTTACACATGAGCCTGTGGTTCATGTGGTCTAGGTGAGTTACTTGCCTGGCCCATGTGATCTCTAGTACATGGTCTGGCTGTCCGGGTGAGTTGCTTGCCCAGAACTTTCCCACGCTCTTGGCTGTGGGCCATCGTCCCTCGGCTTTACTTCCTCCACCTCCGTTTTTGGGGGCATAGTGGTGCCGAGAGTTCCCTGTCTTCTTTGATAGGGAGGTTTTCTGGTTCCCTCACATTTTGTAATGTGAGGTACTCGTCCAGGTGGATGAGGTCATTGCAATTTCCTAGGGGTTCCCATGTGGTGTCCCCTAGCTCCCATTTAACCTTAAACCAGAGTTTGTTGTGAACCCATGCGTGGTTTAAGATTTTGTGAACTACTGCTTCACAATCGGGGTCTTCCCTGAAATCGTAGAATATGTTTACTTCCCTATTTGGGAAGATTTCTTGGTCATTCGGCTTGTGAGGTACAAGCCGGGATATGTGGAATCTTGGGTGGATTCCACATTGTTCAAGTTGTGGTGGCAAGACATAGTTTGACATCTCTGGAAATGTTTCCAGAATTTTGTAAGGCCCTATGTATAAGGGCTTTAGTTTTCCTGCCCTCCCTTTGGGTAGGTTCAGCTTATCCATGGATAAGTATGTGAGCTTGCCTTTTCTCGAAGGTGGGTCTGGGCATCTTTTCTTATTCACCTGGATTGTTTGAGCAGCACAATTGTGTGCTGCCATGAGGTTTTCCTTCACCTTTTGGGCAAAGTCGTTTACTCCTGGGTATTAGGCACATCTTTGGCATATGGCCATAGATTAATTTGAACAGGGCAAATCCTGTTGATGTGTTCAAGCTCACATTGATTGCGAATTCTGCCATCAACAGTTTCGCTGCCCAGTCATGTTGATCTGGTCTAACCATTGCGCATAGTATTTGTACTACTTTTTGTATCATTCTTTCCACTTGGCTGTTGCCTTGTGGGTGGAATGCAGTTGTGAATTTCAACTGCACACCGAGTATTCAGTGTTGTTCATGCCAAAATTTTGACATGAATTTTGAGTCTCAATCTGATATGATTGAGTGTGGTAGACCATGGAGTCTTGCAACTTCACGAAGAAATATGAACGCTAGTTCTAATGCATTCATTGTTGTTTTTATTGGAATTAGGTGGACATTGGACGTCAACCTGTGATTACCCAGAGGTAATCATATCCCAAGCTTGTTGGGAATGGACCTGTGAAGTCCATGGCTATTGACAACCATGGTGTCTCCAGGGTTGGGAGTGGGTGAAGCAGTCCGGGATTTCTCCTGGTGCTTTTCTTTGTTGTTTGACAAGTTCCGCAAGACCTGCAGAACTTGTGGGTATCCTTCCTCATCGACTTCCACCAGAAGTATTGATGGAGGGTTTCCACTGTTTTCTTGGATCCTAAGTGTCCAAGTGTTTCGTGGATATTTTCGAGGATTATTCCTTGAATGGACTTCCTTTCGTAGTTCCCTTTCGGGACTACGATTTGGGTCGTTCCTCCTTCTCCAAGTCAGGTTATCAGCCCATCTTTTATGGAGAAGTTTTTGAAATTCCCTGGGTTCTTGTCAGGGGATGGACCCCGGGTCCCCTTGACCCCCCTCTCTATAGCCCACAGCCCTGTGTGTAAACAGCCTATCCTAAGGCATAACCTACTGTGGGTAAGAAAGTGTATAGATAAATAGAAAGTAGGCTACACTTGCCTACTGTGGGTAAGAAAGTGAGAAGAAGGTTAACTTCTCACTTTCCCACAGTGGCCCCAATATGGCGAAAACTTCCGGGGATACCCGGAAGTCACATGAGGTGGGATCCGGGGTCGGATCATGCGGCATGCGGCGCAGGAAGTGCACGGGAAGTGGAGCGGGTCCGGACACGGGTCCAGGTCCAGGCTAAGTCAGGGTATGTGCCCTGACAGTTCTCTAGGATTTCCCAGTGGATCTGGCTTTGCAAGTATCCAGATTTTATTGCCTCAATGAGGTCTTTTCCTTTGAATTGTTTTCAAAGGTTCTCTTCTGGAATTATGATTTCTTCCAGGTTTTGGGTGCTCCCCCCTAGAGCTTCCTCTAGGGTATTTCTCACACATATTGCTGTGAGTCTCTTTCTCTCTGAGTTTTTACTCAGGGTACTGCTTAGCAGCAGTTCTTTGTATTCCTCGATTCTGTCAGGGATACATTTTTGTCCAGATGGATGCCCACCGACATGTAGTCGTCAAAATGCAGATCCTTGTCTGTTGACGAGTCATAGTACTGTGAGAGTGCATCTGCCACTTTGTTCTTGTGGCCTTCCACGTATTTTATTTCGCAATTAAAGCTTGCGAAGAAGGCTTGCCATTGTTAGAACAGGCAGATGTCAGGGCACGCCTTTGGGTCGCTAGCGTAAGTAGCGCATTGCCACATGACCTGTATCTCCATCAGCTTCTTCTTCTTTTCTTCTTCTTCATCTCTGATCTGATCCGATCTGCGGCTGTTGGTTATGACACCACATGATCTTCTATCATTCTTGATCCGATACTACTGGTTATTAGCTAGTTGACTAGTTGCCACCTCTATCATGTATATATGACCATGTGCTGGGATGGGCATGTCTCCCAGCTTTGATATCAATTAGGTTTTTGGGGCATCCTTCATTGCGAGCACGCACGACCCTGACTGTTATGGGAATGGACCTAGAATCTTATGGTCCGTGACTATAGACAATCAAACCTTAGCCCCTTCAACTTTATTTCTTTGTCAAACCCCATGCCAAGCTTTCCCACTGGGTTTTGGTGCTGGCTGGGGGATTTGTTGAGTTTCAAGGGACTTCCTTTGACCATTATGATTTTTATATTAGATAGTTAGAAGTCATATGATGTATAAGGCAGATGCTGGAACTGTTCTCATTATCGAATACATAACCCAAAAACCTTGTACCGCAATTGTAACATCCTCACCATTGT
>QLPJ01000672.1:0-15390 GCA_003314235.1 Cantharellus cinnabarinus
ATTCGCCTTCGGAAGAGCCGTCCGACTGGGCGCAGGCTTGGTGGTTTACCAAAACAACGTACGTTTACTCGTGTGTGCAATTTTCGCCCTCACGGCTATTCCATCATTCTTAGGCAATATATCACGGGAAGAATCATCGCCAGTGTTCTGGACAGAAGTATATTCAAGACCTGACGGCAGATGGTTACCAGTGGATCCCATACATAACCATGTTGACAAGAGAAAACGCTTTGAACCTTTGTCTAACGACAAATTTAATCATATGTTATACGTTGTTGCGATAGAAGAAGGTAACAAGTCCGTTTCACGATCCTTTTTCCCATTCCTTCTGACTTCGCTAGCTAGACGGTTACATTCGTGATGTTACCCAGCGCTACGCGAAGAATTTTGGAACAAAAATCGTTAAGGAAAGGCGGACTGGGATGGGGAAGAAGGACTGGTGGGACAGTGTTCTTTCATTCCTGACCCGACCTTACAGACTGGTAAGTTTTCCAACCACCCAAACGACAATGTCCCAAATGTTAAAATTCAGCAACGCGATGATGCGGAAGACGAGGAGTTCGAACATATGCAAGAGCTGGAAGGAATGCCTAGTTCAATAAGTGGTTTCAAGGATCATCCCTTGTGAGTATTGGGCTCTTCCGCAAGTAGGTATTCATCGGCGATTTTTGCGTCCAGGTATGTTCTGGGGCGACACCTGCATCAAGACGAAGTCATTTACCCTCTTACGCAAATCGGAACGTTTCGAGGCGAATCTGTGTATTCCCGTGCAAATGTCACTTCTGTAAAGACGGCAGAGAACTGGATGCGCTCTGGCAGGGTGATAAAGGATGGGGAGCAGCCGCTCAAGATGTCCAAGATCAGGGCAGTGACACTTCACAAACAGAGGGCTATCGAGGTGGCTGCGGAGGCACAAGGCATGGACGGGACCCAATTACAGCAAGGAATGTATGCCCGTTGGCAGACCAAACTCTACCTTCCTCCGCCCATAATTGAGGTGGGTGCGCATTGATTGTTGCCGCCAACATTTTTTTGACATCCCACTCAGGGAAAAGTTCCGAAAAATGATTTTGGCAATATCGATCTATATGTTCCTTCTATGTTACCAGAGGGGGGCGTGCACATTCCATGTAATATCTGCATGCTATCTCTTCTTGCTGCGTACTCTGAGTGTTGTGATCCATCACAGACAAAGGGACCGCGAAGATTGCGAAGCAATTAGGAATCGACTACGCGGAAGCCGTGGTAAGTCTCGAGGTCACCTGAACAGGGCCCAAAGATCATTGACCTCCCCTCCAGACTGGTTTCGAATTCAAGAATCGTCGTGCCTTCCCGGTTCTCGACGGAGTGGTGATTCCGGAGGATCGCGAAAGCGAGCTTCTCGAAGTATGATATTCGCATTCATGGACTCATTCCTGTTTGACACATTTCGATAGGTTTACTGGAAGTCGGCACAAGCTGCCAGTGAAAGGGAGAAGCAGAAGAAGCTCGAGAAAGTCATCAAGCATTGGACGAGGCTCGTGCAAGGATTGCGAATTCGACAAAGATTACAGGACAAATACTACCAGACCGACACACACGAAGCAGCCGAGTCAAAGACAGAAAACGTATCTATCGATTCTTTTAACTCTAATGTTCGTTGACGAGCCCCTGGCTTAGGTCCCTGTATCCGACGTTGCTCATGACCATCATGAACATAACAAGGGGAGTCTCGCACGTGAACTCGACGAAAACATCACCCCGTACACACTCCCACGGGACTGGCATGAGACGAGTGAGAAGCAACCTCCTGGACAGAGTCAGGATCATTCCAGTCCCAGTGTCCCACCAAAGCTGGACAGAGCTGCAATGATCAATGTTATTCAACAACCAGTTTGTGCCGAGGACGAGACCTCCGGGTCTCAAGTTGCTGAAGGAACCACTTCGGCAGCCCTCAAGGGCGCTCTCCTGGTCACGCCTAAAAGCATGAACTCCTTTGCGGCAGCCTCGATCGCGGAATTTGCGAGAAAACCTGCTGAGGATAGTAAAGCTTTAGTGCAGGTAGACGCAGAACCATCACAGATGATGGGTCGGGATACCGGTAATGCACCGCCAGCCGGTTCCACTCGACGGCGCCAACGGCAGCGTGTTGACTACAATGCGGACGAGTCGGGAGATGAAGTTAACGATTCTGTTCTCCGAAGAAAGACGAGATCGGAGGCGGTTCCACCTTCTAATCGAGTGCTTCGTTCTAGGAATCTCAGGAGTTCTGCCAAGTGATTCGCTGTGCCCAATATATAAGAGCCGCTCGCAATTTAATAAGCTTGAGCACGCTAATGTGTCCGAACGAGCGCTGGGCATGAACAAATAATGAGGCTGATGGAGCCGGCAAGTTCCATCAGAGAGAGAAAATTGAATGTGGACCAAGGCTCGAGAAATCTCTCCAGGAGACGTGGTTATCTTATGGTTGGTCAGTGAAGCAGACCCAATTGAGTGCTGAGGAGATAGTAATGAATCCCTGAAGACCAGAGACAGCTTGGAGCCGCTAGTCATCACTCCTGGAAAGGTATATAACGGACGTTTTGGCGTTTATCGTCACGACGATCTTGTGGGGGTGCCTTACGGCTCTAAAGTTATTTCGAAGAATGGAAGAGGTTTTGTACATGTATTGAGACCCACTCCTGAACTCTGGACACTTGCTCTGCCTCATCGAACCCAAATACTCTACCTCGCGGATATTGCTTTTATAACAGCATGGCTAGACTTGAAGCCAGGGAGCATTGTCATCGAAGCTGGTTCGTGAAGTTGATTTTCTTTGGCGCCACTGAGCTAACTGCTTAGCGAAGGGACGGGATCTGGCTCTTTCTCGCACTCCGCCTGCCGAACCATTCAGCCGAATGGGCACCTCCATTCTTTTGAGTATCACGAGGAACGGTCAAAGAAAGCAAGGTAGGTTCGAAATTTACAACGCGGAAAAAATGTTGTTTCTCCTGACCTGACTTCTATTGATAGAGCTGAGTTTCAGGAGCATGGAATGGCTGATCTCGTTACTTTGAAACATCGAAATGTGTGCAAAGAGGGGTTTGGCCTTGAAGACGCTGCAGACGCAGGTGAGGCTACTGCATGAAGGCTTCTCGAAAGACCAGCTCAATGAGTAACAAGTGTTTCTGGATTTACCCGCCCCCTGGGATGCCATCACACACGCAAAAACTGCAATGAAGGTGACAATCCTTGCATCATGTCTAGGCCTTCATTGATTGCCATTGCCTAACAGAGACGTCAAATAGGCAGGATATGTTGCTTCAGTCCCTGTGTCGAACAAGTTCTTCGCACTGTTTCAGCCTTGAACGATGCTGGTTTCACGGGCATGTGCCGTTTCCCTCTCCTCGCCCGGGATTCACAACTTACATGATTGTTGCAGAAATAACAATGTATGAGACTCTGATGCGTCCACAGGAAGTAGTACCCATAACGCTTCCACCAATTGGACAAGTAATCCAACGACTGAGGAACGCGGAGGTCGAAGGGGAGGCCCGTCGGTTGAGACAAATTGCGAAAGCGAATGAAAAAAATAAGAAGCGAAAACTTGGAGACAATGGATACGACGATGCTGGAATGGCAACGGCGTCGGCGGGTGGGAATCCTTGTAAAAAGCCTAAAACAGATGATGAAGCTGGGACTTCTGAGGGCGGCGAGGATGGTGAGATTGTGCACCCTGTGTCAGTCCGGCAGAATGTTGGCGATGGTTCCAGAACGCCTGTCGGTGGTAAACCGCCGCCTCTCCCAGAGAGTTCGTTCCATGTGACACGGCCATTTACCGAGGTGCGGGGCCACACATCGTATCTGACGTTTGCAGTGCTCTTGCCACATGACTTTGTCAAATGGGAGAGTGGTTCCGCCATCCAGAACGCTGGCACAAGTAATGGTCTCCCCGGTGATACATCGCAATCAGCAATAGATTCACAAGGAATGGGAGACGATCCATCATGGGATGCCGCTGCATTGAGCTTGACAGTTGAGGTGTGAAATCGACTAAATTATCTAGAATGGTTTTAGCTGACAATCCATTCCCAAGCAACTTGAGGCAATGTTGGCCCCCAAGGATAAATAATAATCACTGTTGTACATTCTACCACACGGGATCTGTGCACGCCATACAAAGGCCTCTTAACATCATCAGGCCATTGAGAGGCACGATTTCTGCAGGATGATGAATATGACACGTTCTTCGCTATTAATATGATCTGGTGATTTCAGATCGACCATGCTCTGAAAAGCTTGTTCTGGCAGCGCAAAGCGTGCACGATTTTCGGCGAACCCGGTTGCCGCGTTTGGGTGCAGTTGCTTTCTTATGAGTCACAACGTTCGCTAACGTCTATCACCGGCAGTGCCGCCAATTCATCTAACACCATGTGTACGCAGTCAGTGGACTCAAGCGGTTTCTGAATTAACGGGCAGCGCCCGTTTCGACCATTTTCCGTTCTCGGTCCGCCCATACTCGGCAAACGGTGTATGGCCAATGCTTGCTACTGACGCGTTCGGAGGATGGGGACTTGGCTATTCATTTAATCTTTTATGCTACTTATACAATCTGAGGGCCGTTATGAGCCCAGTGAGAATACAACCCTATGCTATTTCAAAACGCATCAATCGTAGAGGGATGGACGGGTGAATCGTTTTGAGCAATTCGAACACTGTAAACACACGTTCAACGGTCTTCGGCATGAAAAGGACGAAAAACAAATAATTGCGAGTCGATTGCAGCCCATCAAATTCTTAACCATGTTGAACGGAACCGTATCCCGGAATACAGTTCTGACGCGCTATTGGAGCGCTCCCACTTCGCATGTAACACTGTGAATCAGCAGGACATCAATTTCTGCGTGTCAATAGATTTGGATACTGGCATACAATTTTGGCGGCAATGCATTCCTTGGAGACGCACGAAGGCGTCCGGACACTTCGTTTGCCCTGATAGGTCGTAAAGGTCTGTTTTTGGTATCAGCGCCGCTTAAAACATCGAACGTGGAGATGGACGCAGGAGAAATCTGACCTCTACAAGATCTGGGTTGGCTTCCATTTGTTCTGTGACTCTATGCCACCTAAAAGCATCGCAATTGGATTCTCAGTATGGTTGCTTATTTGCTGCCATGGTTGCTCACCAAGTCGCGTTTAGCGGAGCACTACCGGGCCACGAAATATTTTTTCCGTACACTTCGCGCGCCGAATATTCGTACGTATACGTTGGACCATGTTCAGCCTGAGAATCAAGTCCTGGGTACGAAGAGACGTTCGAATACCATCTAAGGCATTGAATGTTCAGTGGATGGATCACTTTAATGAGAATCCATCAAAAAAAGGAACGACATACGTGTGGGCATCAATAATCTCATAAGTCTATGCAAATTTATCAACCCATAACCAAGGGTATCAACGATCTACACCCACCTCCGCATCAACTTCGTACATTCGGAACCCACTGTTCAGGTTACCCAATGGCGTAAGGCTTGGAACCATCTAGTTTAGAGGATTAGAAATTAGACAAACGGTCGTGACTCGGAGCGATAAGAGCTTACCCATGCAGCCGCCAACGCATGCTCGCCAGAGATGACAGAACCATTGTTCGCGTAATAAACCATGAACTGATCTTCATGTGTATGTCCATAGAAAATACCTAGATAAATCGTCAAACATTGAACACATCAAGTCATGAAAAGCAATAGGAACTGGCGTACCCGCGATGACATGAGGGGAAAATCGGTCGACTCTGAGCCGTATGTAAAGACGTATTGGTTAGATATACGACCATACAGATGTTGAATCAGGGGCCTCACATCTGGTAAACTAGACCGGATAAAGCATGAACGAGAGTGCCCGAGCATGAAGGGAGAAGAAACATACATAGATTAGACGACGCATGCATGGTATTCGTCCCGTCCCATCCAGAAGGCACATGCCCAATGATCCAAGCTGATCAACTTGATAAGATCGCAAAAGCCCTGAACTCGCAGAGGTCATACCTCTTTGGCCAGTATCCTCCGCAGCTTGTAGCTCATCCGTGAGGAAACGCAACGCCCCCCCTGAATCACTCGATTCAGGGTTGATGTAGTTATAATAGTTTGGTGGGTACCTGTCTCACTCGAGATGAGCCGCACAACATTCAAAGACAGCGACATGCAGGAAATACCCTACAGATTCCATACATTAGGGTGACTCACCCTAGTAAGGGGGCGGACTTACAATAATCAGTGTTAAACGTGATAATTCGAAGCCCACCGCGTTGAACGCTGTAGCCTCCATAATGGGTCCTCACCAATTGACTCGCGGCATCATTCAGCCACCCCTCGTGGCTCCAGAGTTTCGAAAGATATTCATAATGATAGTTGAATTGCTCCGCGAGTCCCTTGTCTAGTGTGTTCAGGTAGTCTGACGCCTTTGTAGGACCGACTTGATCAGTTGGGGAACTGTCGTGATTGCCCACAGCCACGTAGATTGGCCCAGAGTTGAGTTGCTGCCGGAGAAGCTCATACACAAGGACCTTATCAAGGCAGATCAGGACACATGTTCAATGGCCTGCCGAGCTTGAAATACCTCTGATAAGTGAGTGTAATCACGACTCTGTTCGGCGATTTCATCGTGTGAGACAAGATCTCCTGTGTAGATACTGAAGTCAAATCCTCCTTCCTTTGTGTCCGTCAAAACTGGTATAGACTCTAGTGCGGCTAATGCCAAGGACAGGGGCGTGTCACTAGTTGTATCAGTCAGCCTCTCACAACCAATGGTGCTGCAGCAAGGGGACCCAGGATTACCATTCAAACGCCCCGTATCGTGGCGCCGGGAATATGGGCTTTTCAGGAATTTTTGTTGGGTCGACTTCTAGCCTACAACACAAGCCTGAAGCACACTGAGCTTCTGAGCCGGTGGCATATCCTGATCAAAATGAGCGCTCTACCCAACACCATCAATAATGAGACCTACGGACGTCAAGGTGGAGGTCGGATATATGGAGGATTTTCAGTTTTTTGCCACCAGTGGAAGGGATGGGTGCGGCAGCATCCAAGGGTTTCGGCTTAGAAAACCAAGAGGATAAGTTAAGAGTTGGCGGAGGCGGGTGGGAGCAAGTATTCGGAAAGAACTGGGAACAAATGATCTTCTCGACGAGCGTCAGAATCATGACCAACTATGCTAAACGACAGCTTACGCACCTGGCCACCATAACCACTCAAATTTGCGTTAGCAAGGACTTGGGTTATGATAGCTCCGAACCGCGAGGGATAATACCGCTCACGACAGTCCGTCTTGGTTCTTCATGAGTTTAACATCTCATCTTGTTAATACAGATCACGCACTTGATACTGATACTTCTCGCACAAGGATACCAGGAGATCAGTGACTAGATGGGGGTTTGTCAGGGCAATGACCTGTCCAACTAGTCATCGAAAGTTTAATAACGGGTCATGGGCTCGCTAATACATGCTCACCCTGAAGAGCCGCCAAGCAACTGCCACATCCTCCACCGAATGATGGTGTTTCTATTATTTCTGTAAGCTGATTCAAGAACAGCGTGTATAATTGATCCGCGGGTGGGGTTGGCGGGAAAACAGCTGGGTCTTGTGTGTTGTTTCTAGGGTAGAACACTGGAGAAGATAGGTTTTGGTCGAATAAACGACCGCTGCAAGGGGCTGTAAGGGACGGAAATGAGTAAGCTGAGCATCCTTACCTTACAGGGTCCGTGACGCGGGGCTGGGGTTGTTCAGCAGTGCCTGTAGGGTTATTATAGTACCCTTCTTTCCAGACACTCTTAATAGGGCCTGCTGTATAGGCTGATGGTGCAAGAGATGGGGCTAATGCAGGCTCAGAGAAACCAGGCGGACCCAAGAATAGGTTTCGTTCACCATATGCGGATCCCACAATTGGAATGGTTGCAAACGCGAGCAAGGTTTGCGTGGTCCAGCTGCTCATAAAAAAGTACTTCAACCCTCCCAGTGACTGGGACAGCCGCTCGCGAACCACAGCCATGAGGTACGGGAGTTGCTGGAAATAAAATAAGTGATGCTATATAGGTGCTGACCGCACCCCCTATCCGAGTGCATGCGAACGTGCAAAGAAGCGTCTTGCGGGTACAGCCACACAATATTGAGTGCCAACTGCAATTCTTCCCTAGGAGGGTTTCCACTGCCAGCTTGTTTGTTTGTTTGTTTGTTTTATTTAACCTGCAGAACTTCAGGCTGCTCACACGAACGCCAAGGGCAGGGGTCTCGAGAAAAATACACGCAAATAAAGTAAAAAGAACAGATAAGTCCGATCTGAGAACACTCGTCCTTCTTCGTACGAATGAAACCCAAACCATATTACCTTGGCGAGTGCTACAGAGAGTGATTCTCGAGACCCTTTTGGGGACGCGCGGTGAAAGTAAACCCGCCGGTTTTTCGATACCACCCCTGACATGACCATTTCTGATTACACCCGCGGGAATCTGCCGGGATTTGCCGCTCGACGAAATCGGATGCCCATTTCCGACACCCTGCAGGTTGTCCCTCTCCATACCATCGCGGACACCTGGTTCAGTGATGGTTGACACAAATACACGCCGTTCAGGAAGGGTAGCCCCCAGTGTCATTCGGTCGGAAACGTTCCTTTTCGCCCTTGTGGTTGTTGCTCTGGGTGTCATTGTGCCGTATTACACTGGGCGCCATGGAGCTACAATAGCCACGTACCAAAATGCTACTTCAGTGCCATCGACGGTCATCTCTCCTGCTTCTGAACCCTCTCATATTATTGGATCACCTCAACATCCAGAGCCCGGCCAGCAACAATATTCCACACATCTGCCTCATGCAGTACCGGTCGCAGCAGTGGTCCAGCCTCCAACTCCGGCTCCCATTACATACATTGTCCCCTTTGTGATCTCAGCTGTCAAGAGGGTTTTCAGGTTCCTCCAGCGCATCTCCATATATGCACTTAATATTGTGCATGCAGCGGTGTTCCGTCCTCTGAGGCTCCCCCTGGCCATGGTATGGTCGGTCCTCCGACCGGTGACTCTTCTTCTCGAGATTGTCTATATCCTCTTTATTCGAACCACTTTCTCCATCATCTCTTGGTTTGTCACGGAAGCAATATATCCGCTGTATGTCTATCGGTTCACCCAGATTCCACCCTAAATATTAATATTGTTACCTGACCAGATACGTATTCTTCGGGGTTGCAGCCCTCCTAGGAGGTGGCGTGGGCTACATGGCCTCCTATCTCCCTGCAGCGTTGAACTTCGGCATCACGCAAATACGCGCTTCCGGGTTCTCGTTCACTCCTCCGAAGCCTGCACATGCGGTGGAACGAGTGACCGCTAAACCCACTATGAGAGGATCTGACCGCGGCGACGACGTGAAGGCGGAAGAAGAATATGCGGAAACATGGCGGAGGACTCAAGGATACGTTTCTGGGTTTTGAAGGTGGCAGATTATGAACTTTGCGCAATGACTCATCGGCGGGGGTACCAAAATTAATGAAGTCGACCTGGATACACTTTGCTGCGCCCATTTCAACCTATCGTTGAATCTCTTGTATCCCCAATGACTCGATGATCCTTGCTGTTGAGCATCTGGAGAGGATGATGGGCGTTTACCATCTCCGCCGAAAGTGGTTCTTCACCACTTCAGATGAGGACCTTTCTAGACATTGTTCAACGCCTAATTAAAGCAGAATCCCCAATTCGCTCGCGCTCTCAAAACTTTGCATTTTGCGTCCCCTAGCAGTAGTTTCAGTCCGTCTGCAGCAGTTGGACGCGGACAATCAATCGCAAAAAAGTTAACAGTGTGTACAGAACCCCGCAAACATCAGAGAAGGCTTCTGCGGGCCTGTAGATATCTGCAATCACGACAGTGATACCATCACATCTGCACAACATAGATATTGCGCGGGCCGTATTGATGTGAATATCCGAGTCAGCGCTCTCATACGTGCCCTCCGGATTATTGGTATTCCTGAGACCTAACGTATCACACACCAAACGATGTGATCGACTTGGGAATGGATAACGAAGAGCATTGTACTATCCTTCGGTTACATTACCTATGATAGAGGCAGTCCACGGAGTGATGTTTACATGCAGGTGGCACGGAGAAAGAATAATGCGGGGCTATGATTATCCAGACGACTCCCCACCGTCAAGCGGCATTCCAATCATCGGCGGTGGCACTAACTTTCGGCTCCTGGCGTTGACTAGCCTAACAAAGCAATCTTAAGCGGCGTCTGGGATGCCGACGATTCAAGTAAGGAATCAGCGATATTTTCAGGACGTTTGGTACCAACAAGCCCATTTTCAGGGCCAACATCAAAAGATGACCCCGAGCAAGGATACGGACATTGTGATGGATGACACTACATACCACTTCTGGATTGCCTTGTGTGATTGTGGAATCAATGTATCCAAAAGTAGCAGAGGAAAAGAGGCCATCCCTGTAGATATCCACTACGCCGGTGTCATAGATGACGATTACGGGAATAAGTGGCCCATGAAGCTCGTGGTGTCCTCATGTTTACATGCATACTAGGAACAAGCGGCGAGCTAGGGGCACTGACGCGGAAGAAAAAAGTCGTTCTTTCCTCAGGAAACGCATCAAGTGAATTCAAGGATGGACTTTCGGCGATTCCCACGTGCAATCAATTTGGTGAATCGGTCATCACAAGAGGGATCGCATGAACAGCCAAGACGACGTTCTTGCTCTCGTTACTGAACTCAAGATAAGTCCTCAACGTGCGAGAACAGCTTTGGAGGTGAGGACCGAGTTGCGCCGGAGTTGCTCATGTCCGGCGTTCGGTAGGCAGTGCTATTTCAGTCGCCCTCCGCGCCTGATCGCGTCTCTTTGTCTTGGCTGATTCACTTTCTTGATTCAAACTAGCGTTCAGGGGACAGCTACTCAAAGGCTGTGGAATATGTGTGTACTCACCTCCATCTCCTCATAATCTCCGTCTTCCTTTGGCTTACCGCCCCTTTCTTCCGCCTGCATCTTCTTTACTGCTCCCAGATTGTCTCTGGGGCAGAGGTAAGTTGTTGCACATAGTACGCCATGAATGGGCAGAGGAAGCGCCCTTCCAGCTCCAGTGGTGTTGTGGGTCGTCTCAACGATTGGGCTTTTCGCTCCCGCCCAAATGACGCCCAAGATGGCTCTCGTGGTGCTGAAGGCGCCCCACCAGCTAATGGATGGCGACTAAGTCGCGTGTCCTCGCTGAACCTCTACCCTTCATCCTTGTCGTCACCCGTCGTAAGATCGAAACCGCTGACGCCGATCGACGCGGGACTCGATGCACAGGCATCCGAACTCATTCTTGGTGCCGTTGCCCGCGGAAACATAGACGGCACCACAACGGCACGGCGGATAACCGGGAACAATCCGTCCTCATCACCACCATCATCTTTTACCAAGAAATCACTAGGCAATATGTTCTCCAGCCTTTCTCTCAACCGTGAGAAGTCTATTGCGAACGAAGATGACAAAGAGCAAGAGACTAGGATTAGGGAGAAATCTACGTTCTTTGGGGGAAGGCAGCGTCGTTCATCCAGCTCCAGCCGACCGAAAGATGGCAAAGATAAAGATGAAGATGAACCAAGAAGCTTTCGATCGCGCGCACGCTCCTCTTCTCCATTTCGACGGCGCCTCTCAAATCGTGACCCCTCTCCAGCAGTTGAGGCGCTACGCATGTCTCAATCCGATGCTGAGCTCTCTGAAGCGGAAGATTCCTCTGTCACGACAAAATCCTCTCGCAAAACTTTTGGTGTTCGACGATCTTCCTTCTCCCGTAGTGGCACAGACGACGAGTACTCGTCCGGCAATAGCTCCGATTCTGATGACGATGAATTGACCGAACAAGGCTCCACTATATCGGATCGAGAGAAGAACACCGAAACCGGAATCACGACTGATGCCAGTTCGGCGCGTTCGTTTGACATCCTAACCGAGCGCAACACGGAGAGAAATGCGTTACTCTCACTTGACGCAAACGGGAACCCGTGCCGGGCAAACGACGATGTAGACGACTCGCCCGACCCATTAGGCGAGGGTGTTAACGTTGTCCGTCCCCATGAACCTTTATTTGCTCAAACCCTTATGGGAACCCCAAGAGGGCGCGGTTCACGTTCTACGGCTTCAACTTCAGGGAAAGAACCAGTTGGTGCTGATTCCCCACAGCGAAACACACCTAAGAGGAAGAAAACAAACAAGTTGGACAGACTAGAATTGCACACTTCCAGGCCGACGTTTCAACGTGATAGATGCACGGTCGTACTGACCCATGGGGATCCAGCGGGCTGGCTCGCAGAGCAGGAGTCGTTTGGAAGGAAGAGGGAACCCAGAAGATACGTTGTCGCAAGCGATCTTAGCATAGAGAGTTCTTATGCTGTTGAATGGGGGATAGGGACCGTGTTGAGGGATGGAGATTATATGTAACTCCCACTCTTATTATTCTATGGGGGGGGGATTAAGAGAGCTAACTCAATGTGCCCTACAGGATCTTGGTGTCAGTGCAAGAAACTGAGAATAAATGTGGGGCTGGTCATTCTCGTTCACCTTAAATTTATTGACATATGTCTGCAGTGGATCCAGAAAACAACGCACCTTCCACCGACCGCGTGGCCAAGCTGAGAAATCAGCAAGAGGTATGGATGCCCGTTTTTGACTCAAGACTTGTCCGGCCTTCTCAATTGCTCCCTAGCGCCAAGCCTTGGCATACCTCCTTGCCCGCCAAGCCACTGGCCTTCTGCAACGCACCAAATTGCAGTGCACAGTTATTTGTCAGGCTTTGCACGCGAGGAATGCCCGTCATTTACTTACGGATCTGATTGATTATACGGAACCCTCTATGGTGATTGTTGGGAGTCGAGGATTGGGTCAATTGAAAGGGTGGGTGTAGCGAGTGAAAATGGTTTACGCAATCTAAGCCTTGTTATCCAGTGTTTTACTTGGTTCAACATCCCACTACCTCATCCAAGTAAGCATCACTGTCATCAACCAGCGCGTCCATATGCTGACGGAGTCTACCCCTCTAATCTAGAAATCGTCTGTCCCCGTGATGGTTGCCCGCCGACGCCTTCGTCGTCCTGCCAGGCGCACCGCACACCTCCAACCGCGCGCTTCGGCGCAACACCGTTCCCTCTCTGAGGCTGTCATCGACAAAGCGGGACCAGGGAAAGTCGACAAGGACGTAGAACACATGCGAGAGGAGATACAGAAGGAAGAGACGGAAGAAGTCGAGATGGCAAAGCATGGGATATCGCTGCCTCTCAAGGCTCAGGAATTGTGATCGCTGCAAGAATTTGTCGTGTATGCATGAAGCAGACTGTTTTTCTCTTTGTGATTGATCGAGCCCCTTTTTGTCTCTCAGCATAAACTATTTGATCATGTTGTGCTTTTCTCATTACTTACGTTCTGGGTATGTTTTCGCTGATAGTCGATCACCTTTGAGTGGTTTTCACCCCATAATTCCAGCAAGTATGCCCGACTCATTTTTTGTTCTGGTTTTGTGATCTCCTCACGATGTTGAAATGGGGCTGGCAAATGGAGTATAACTTCAACAACCTCTCATTTAACGGATTTGACTTCTTTTGAGACATCAAATTTCACTGGTATGAAATGCCGGCCCAAAAACATGCTTCTTTCTTGGTGGGCGGCCGCAGCTCACCGTACCAGCGGTTTCTATCAGCGTGACGGCCTATTCATTCCTTCAATCTTAACCCCCTTCGTAAAGACTCTAGCTTTGGGGTCTGACCATCAACTGTGACTGAGATGCGCGCGGCTGGATAAGAGCCTGTATGGAGGCGAATTAATAGAAGCCGCGTCCAAAGCCGATATTGACCAAAAACCGGTCCCAACGTTGCTTGAATAACATCGGGCGCCTTTCCGGACGGATCTACCGGCGAAAAGTCAGAAAGGAAAGGAATCGTGCCGGATAAACAAGCGACTTTTGAAAGCAAGGTAGTTCAGTGACATTGTCATCGATGGTAGAAACAATGTGTTTGCTCATGGTCAACTGCAGTACACAGCTGATCTTAAGAATCCGACCATGGGAAGATGCCACATTGCTCATAAACCATCATTAGCTATATAACGTCACCTTCTCACACTTACTGCCAATACAGGAGGCTAAAAGGGGCGCAGCCGAAGGCTCCGTTGCCTTGGGAAACTTCCTGGGTGACATGCAAAACATGATCTGAACATTAGCAATTTGGGATCATACAGTTACGGAAGGTTAAAAATGCAATGTAAGAGGTATGGATCAAACGGAATGAGATGCAAGCCTGGGTCACGATCCAGGATACCACCAAAATACCGTGGCCTAAACATACAATTCACCGATCAATCCAGCTACAACACCAAACCAAGGAGAATACACACCAGTATACAATATAAACCCAGTAATATGACACCTTCTAACCAATTACTCCTACCGTGACTGATGCCAAACGCGACGGTGAGAACAGCCAGGAAAAGAACGATGCTCTCAAAGGGATCAAAGAGGAACGTGAGAGGTTTTTCTATGATCCACCCCCAAATAACGAGAAATCTAGCGGAAAGGTAACTCAGTTACCGCAAGGGAGGGGTGGTGGTGAAACAACTCGGCGCACGGAAGGACGAAGAGGGCAATCTGAATCGAGGATCCAACGGCCACACCAATCGAAATATCCAACTTATCCTTCACAGAGCCGGACACGGCAGTAACGAGTTCGGCGACATCCCCCAACAGAGGCAGAAGAATGAGACCTGCCCATTCCGCGGGGACGTAACCAGATTTCGTTAGCCCATCGACAGAGGTAACGAGGTGCACAGTGGTGAAACTCATGAACTGCGAAGAGATGTTGTACTCAGAGAGGAAGATGAACGCCGTTCGCAAAAACGCACGCCAACCACCATGACCAAAAGTCCAATCGCGATCGCCACAGTCAACTGTGGAGTCTCCTCATCCTCAGCCGAAGTTCCTAAACCCTTTTCTGCCTTCACGGTTCCATCCTGAACCACAGTGCTGGTGCCTTCTACTCTATTTGATCGCCCCATTAGTTCCTCTGTGGAGTCCAAACTAGTGCCGTTACTCTTCTTCCTTCTTGAATGCTTCTTCACCTTATTGTTCGCTGGCTCAGATCGGGCTCGGTTCTTGGGAGGGTATTGCTTCGAAGGGGAACGATCATTGCCCACGCTCTTCTCATTGTAGAGGTGCGCGTGCGACCAGAGCTGAAAAATCAAGTACGAAATGTAACTGCAATATTACAATTGGCTGAACTTCATGGTGACGAAGGTGTGAGCTGCTAACTTAGCGAGAAGGATTACGGCAACCCCATGGCTGGCACGAAGCACATCGCCCTCTTGATCACTATGTTGGGGGTTCCAGGTAGTTGCTACCTTGAATACAGCTATTCACTCATCG
>QLPJ01000678.1:0-33221 GCA_003314235.1 Cantharellus cinnabarinus
TTTTTTCTTCCACAACGACACTATGTATTCTGTACAAATCACCATATCGCTCCTCCAATACATACAGATAATGTCAAACGAAACCAAAACAAAAAAATTGAGCAAATAAATAATTTATGCAGCGACCGTTGCATTGGGGTCCCTAAAGACATTGAGACTCCAAATATCACCAACCGATTTATCCTTGGGACCGTCATCCTCCAGATCCTCATTATTGTCAGGCATAGTCTTATCCCCACCTTCCACTTCAATCTTCAATCCACGCTCGTTTGCAAGGTGGAGAAGACAAATAAAGCAGAAAGATGTGCTAATCTCATCCATCTTCTCCCTGGTATACGACCCCCGCAGGCCTTGTATGACCGACTCAAACTTCCGGGGCTCGCTAGGGTCTGTCAGCTGAGCCGCTAACGCTTCTTCACCACCCTGGTGCAAATGGCGAAATGAGACAGACCCTGGTGTGTCAGCATGAAAGCAAGACTCCTCACCTCCTGCGAGGCTTCCGGTTCCGTAATTATATTTAGCCCCTTCCATATGTTCTCCTTCAATTTCCGAACGTCCACCCGCTTCGCTTTCCGAGCGTAATTCACGAATTCAAGTCGTACTCGTTTGACCGTTTCTTGTGTGGCCGCCAGCAGATCTCCCGTGCCCTCATCGTCCAATGCTGACGGTATAAGCTCGTTGGGATCAGCATCCATATCATCATCGAAACCCAATCCAGGACCATCATCGTCATCGTCATCATGGAAGAACTGAGTGTTGAATGGTATCGGTCCGCCATCTTCAGCTGTATCCGCAATAACCAGGGTTAGCGAAGAGAGAGATAGGAAAGAGCAAGACATGGGCACGAACTCCGATCATAGTTGCCATTGGAATTGGCCTGGGCGGCTGCCCAGAAGTGTTCATCCACTTCTCCATCCGCAGATTCTACGGGGAGTCAAACTGTCAAACCAACCCTGCTCCCTTCTTGATAACCCTATCTACCATACCTTGCCCTGTCCGAACATGTCGCCGCATCTTAAGCTGAACCGTCGAAGAATGTCAACCATCCCCACCAACAGTCATCAAGAAAACAAGCGACACCCACAGTAAATTTAGGCTTCAGGAAGAGCCTTAACAATTGCTGACTAGTAAAATGCATATCATCGGGTAAAAGATGATCATCCAGTTTCTTCCCTCCTTTCTTGGCCCTCCCCCGTCCACCTCTAGGTTTTGCTGTTGGTTGAGTAGATGAAGGAAGTTGCAGCATGGACGCCTTGGTAGCGGGTACAAAGAGGGACTTGGTCGTTTGTGAAGCTTCAATGGGATCAGTGAATGAAATGGTGAAAACGGCCTTCTCGCGTCTGGCTCGGGGCTGTGATTCAGCACTTGGATCTGTGACTGGAGAGACGGGTGATTCTTTCATGTCGGCAAAATGGAACAAAAGCTCGTACCTTTCCTAACGGAGCGACGAAGCTTCCAATGTTCGGGGCCAGCCCAATTCTTCATGAAATTGGTATCAAAATAGTCTAACATCTCCCCTTCCTCCTCATCATTCATAGCCATCACCAAATCTCGCTCATTGGGTGGCCGTCTCGGATCAAAACGCTCCATTCCTCCAATAACTGGCGGGCCAGCGCCCTCACCAGTGTCATCATCAAAACTGTCCATGCCACCACCTCCTCCCATACCGAAGTCATTAGCGGGCACTTGATTATCCCCCGTAAAGAAGTCCTGCGCTTCTCCATCATCGCCCAGATCTCCAGTGCTAAAGTCAGCTCCGAAACCCCCTCCAGAGTCTTCATTCCCAGCATCAAATGATGGATTAAGCTCTCCAACATTGCGGCTCCCAATTTTGTCGAGGAACGAAAGGTCTACGGCATTAGGATCTGACGAGAAACGAAAGTCGCTGAAGTCTTGTGCAATTGTCCGTAAGTCAACGGTATCAAGTATCTCGTTTGTCATAAAATTCCCTAAGAACAAAGAGCATGAATGGAAATAACAGACCTGACAGCCATCAAGCTTACCTCGAATATGACCTAAATCTATTACGGCATAAGGATCCTCTTCTACCTCTTCTTCGTCATCGATAACCTTGGAATCCCCAGAATCGAAAACGACTCGCATGTTAGAGTCAATACCAAGGTGATTCATGAGCAAGCCCGTAGCCCCTCCTTCGTCAAACTCGGCACGAGTCTTCCGGAAAAGGGGGTCAACGGCAAAGTCAAGTTCGAGTTTCTTCACTTGTAATTGAGCATACGACTTGGCTAAAGTGGATTCTGTTCGGTGAACCTACGCAAGGAATAACCTGAGCGTCGGCGACATAGTCAGGTACATTTGCCCACCTTTCGTTTCTTTCCCTTATCGTCACCTTCGCCCACCTCTGCATCGCGCTCAGCATCCTCGCCCTGTGCCTCTCCCTCCTCCGCGGTACCACCATCCTGAGCGAGATTGCTCAACAATTTCCCTGTCTCAGTCCCCACCGAATCCACACGACTCGTCCATATCTTGACGCATCCATCGAGTGTAAACGACGCCTTCTGAAAATTGATCGAGTTGTCATCCGTATTCCTGAGAAGGGACATGTCATGGAAGTAATCTATTAATGCAAAGTTCCATGAATTGGTCGCATTAATTTTCTACCGGGAGAAATGCATCAGCGAAGAAAAACATGTCAAGAAAGAACGTGAAAGAGACGTACATTGTCCGTCGCCATCTTCATCCATTCTTCAAAATTACTGTTCATTACGTCTATCGACACCACAGGTGCGGGAGCAGGCGCCACCGCGTTAATCCTCGACGCGCTCATCCGCGGTCTACGCGTTGCAGGGGAACCCACCCCCTCTCCAACATCCCCAACTCTATCCGCACTACCCTTCGAGGCGTCTCCCCCGTTCCCTTCCCCCCGACCCCCATTCTGGCCCTCTCCTTCTCCTCCCTCGACATCACTCGAATGATTCACAAACGAAACACGAGCACTCTGCCTCCTCCGTTTTTTCTCCACCCGATCATCACGCTCTACAAAGGAAGACACCGATCGTTGAGGGCCTTTTTGCTGTTGTGGACCAGGTCTACGAGGACTATTGCTATTGCTCGGGGCGGCATCACTACTCCGATCCGGATTCCCACTTGACGCGTCGGCAAATACAGCTGCACCTGCTCTTCGTTTCTTCCCCTTCAGGCGTGTCGGGCTAGCCGGAGCAAGGTCGTCTACATCACCAGTCGGATCATTTTGCCTCCCTTTAATCGGAGCTTCAGCCTCCGAACTTTCAGATGTTTCAACGACTTTCTTTGTCCGACGCGGTGGCATTTGTACGCCAAAAAGTTCAAGAGAAGGAGAAGGATACGGGGAGAAGGGGAATGTTACGCGTTTGGAGTGAACGTTTGAGCGTTAAGCGTGTTCGTGAAACGCGCTTCGACGTCAATATGCCAACACAACGCCGATTTGTGAAGCATGTGATCATGGAGTTACAGTCACGCGACAACGTCACGTCACAGCATCTTCTCGGGTCATCTTGCAACTTGTTTACCCTAAGAATGACCCACACACGCTCCCATTAATCTCTTCTTTCAGCCGTTTTTCGCACATAAAAAGGGTGCGGAGGTGAACCCCTCATTCGCCGCCGGTGTTTATGCAACAACACCCTAGTTTCCTGCTGTGAATGGCACCCAGATCGATCGTTGTCCGGCCCTACAGTGTAACTACACGCAACGTGACTTGCGCAAGATTATGACCCCATATATGCAAAGAAGCGTGCTACCGTGCGGCATTAGTGTTAGACTTGACCTGGACCATATATTTCGATCTCGATCTCTTCTTAGCCAAGCAAGTCGTTTGCTGATATGCAGGATGAGAAGCTTCAAGGCTTTGAGCTCTGCCTAACTAGGGAAGACACAGCTCCAGGAAGTGATCTTGCATATTTCTCCTACATAAAAAAAAACATTGATCCGTCGGCCCAATGTTTATCCTTTACCGAGAACATTCAACTACAGGTAGTGAAGCTTGCCGGGCCTATATACACGCGCACCCTTCGTACTAATACGATAGGCTTCACTTTCCCTCCTTAAACGTGTCCCTACCGCGCAATCGCCCGCATTTCGGATCGATAGCTATCAGCGAGAGAAATCAGACAAATGGTTTGGCTTCTCAAGCCTTCGCCCGAAGCAAAAAGCCAAAAACCGGATGACAATTTGCAAATACCTTTCCGATCGAACCCGATACTATATACTCACGTGCAGCGCCCCCCCGCTTGCAAGGAGGGTTCCATGGACGCATGGCGAATATCGCTATCGCAAATGTGCGCGCGCATCCCAATATTGTAATGTTAGAAGTTGGACGGGGTTTGTATTATGTAACGCTGATAGGGTAAAATAGAAATACATGCAAAAATGCTGTTACATGATGTAAGGGCACTGTGCACAAGGGGAGACGTTTTCGAGCAAAATTCGCCAGAACAGAATGAATGACTAAGAAGACTATCCACTAAAAAAGAGACAACCCAGATTCTGGCGATAACCGCAAATATTGAAAAAGTAACGCGCGCTACAATATGAATCAATATGTCCGTGTGAATGCAAAGAAAAGACCGGGAGAAATGCGATATGGAGGAAGGAAAACCGAGGCCTCCCCCCAAACGTGGTATATCAAGGTCCATGAGGACGTATTCGTTGGGGAATACATACAAATCGACTTGTCAATAAAACCGCGCGAATCGGAGGGTCTACGATCGTCTCTCGTCATGAAAACGTGGGGTCATGTGCAAATTCGCTCCCTTAAGCAGCTGTGGTCACCGGACACCAGAGACGAATTTCAAAAACCACCAAAAAAGGCTGTTCGATGTAAAGAAGATACGGACCGATAACTGGATAGTGAATGTCAATGATGCGGGAGGGGGGGGGGCATGGCGAATGGGTGAGGCGGAGGGTACTTGTTGGGGAAGGAGAAGCGAGTCAATTTGCAATGCTATGAGGAAAGGAGAAGTTGAGTTGCGGAAAGCAATCCAAGTGCAATGGAGAGGGAATAACAACCGAACCCGAAGACAAGCAGAACGAGGAGAGGAGGGTGTCGCTCAAAGCTTCCAAACAACAATGGTAATCAGGCAAAAAAAATCGACTTAGATTCGAGACTCATCCAATCGGCCGATGCCCCATTTTCAGGGCTCCATGATAACAATGCCATAGACGTGGGCACACAATCTGTGGATTCCCTTTTTCCGGATCTGGGGCACAGGGGCAACCCCACAATCAAAAATGCTAGACCTTCCCTCGAGAACTTGAGCCCAAGCCCATCCCTCCACCAGGCTTACACGACGTCATAGGCCGCTGCAAGAGATGAGGACCCCGTGCACAGGTAGCAACATAAGGTCGATGATGATTCATGGTGGAAGGTCGTGGCGGCGGATACGGTGTAGACCCCAGCCGGTGCTGCGGAGACGAGAACCGGTTCGCACAAGTGGGGTGGAATATGGAAGATGATGCGGCCGGTGGGTCGTAGTGACGGACAGGATGCGACGGCTGGGGTTGGGACATTGACGATAAAGTGTTGGAAGGTACATCAAATTCCCTGGATCTATGTTCGTCCGTCTTCGGCAAGGTGGTACGGTTCGATTCTTGAGGTGCCTGAATTTCGCCGTCGGTCCACGTCAATGTCGGTTCCTCGTCTTCGCCCCGGTCGGATCGCGCTGAGTCGCTCATTTGCGACACGCTGTCATCCTCCGTTGTTGTTTGAGCATCATCATCCAATTCTGATTCCCCATCACAACTTGATATGGAAGGTGGTGGAGTCGGTAAAGCGGGTGGGGGAGGGCTGGAAGATGACGTTTCTGGGAGGGATAACAAAGGCATGAAATGGAATCCTTGCAAGGTTGGCTTTTTCGGAGAAGAAAACTTCCTAGGAGCTGGTGTTGCCAGGAGTGCAGAGGTGATGTTGAGAGCCTGGGAGATATGATTGCACGTTTCCTTATCTGGAGGTTTTGACGGGAAAGTGGACGTTCCGCCAGTCTCAGCCGATTTCTGACCGTCTAATGACGGTTCATCGGGGGTAGGCAAGCCATCGAGAGGGCTTAGTGGAATATGGTATGCAGGGGAGGATAATGGCTTGTCGTCGATTTGAGGTGAATCAACCCGGTCAGGTGTCGGCACAGGGGTAGCAGTCGGTGTTGGGGCCTTGTCGCAGTGTTTTCTATCGAAAATGGGTTGTAGACCAACACCAACGCGAGGCAAACCAATGACGGGTAGGTCGGCCAACGATCTAAATGGAGACTGTGGAACTTTGTCTAATTCGAGCTGTTTAAGCTCGAGCAAGTCTCTAGAGTATCAAGAGGAAGAAAAACACCACAAAATCAGCTTCCTTCTCTCGCACGCGTGACAAACCCGATGGCGGTGACGCAAAAAAAGAAAAGCGAAGTATCACCGAATGCGGTCATGGGTGTGACATGACCCACCCACAAACCACAACAACGGAGGAAAGAGCAAGCACTAACCTGTAAGTGAGCTTTGGGGTAACCGGACAGGGAGACCTGTCCCACTGCTCAACCTCATGAATCTCATTCTTGAGACACCACTTGACGCATCGTTTGGCAACACAATCACTGGAAGGAGTCCGGACAAGACAACCACGCCGAGGAGTAGGACAGATGATCTGAGAGGTGGAAGAGGATGTGTCAGTTGTCCCCATGATATGGAAACGGAGCGTTGTGTACGGGTGGTGAAGGAGGAGGACGCGGAGGGATGTGGGGAGTGAACTTGTAAAGGACGAAGAGAGCGTTGGAGGACAGAGAATATATTCGGATTCGGACGGGAAAGAGTCCAGACTTGAATCCGACCGAGTCCGACAAAATGGTGCAATAAAGTTAAGTAATATGAATATGAATAAAAATGAAATTGTTATCATATGGACAACGAGGCAGCGCTAACGCTAGTTGACCTGGTCGCACGACCCATTGCAACGTTGCTTTTCTAAAGTACCCCTGGCCCCCACGCTAGAAACTTGCCCAAGTGCTCAGATCCCTGGCACCAAATATCCCAAAACATATGGTACTTCTATGATCTGATCATGTAACACCATTTCCCATCCTCATGAAATCCCCATCACGTCAAATTCCCGTCAGCCACCTTACTCTCAAAACACCGTCAGCCCGTTCCCGACACAGCTATTTACGAAAACGTTAATCCTGTGTCAAGTTGCCTCGCCACATTGTAGTCTCACGTGACCCCAAACCTGTCCAAATGAATTTATCAAAGGCGCCCTGGACAGACGTGAAGCGATAAATGAGCGCATTTAAAGCTCTCATGATTGCTAAGGCTATAGCGAAAGCAGGGTCATGGCCATCTAGAACAATGATCGGGCGCATGTAAGGGGTGATGAATAATCAAAACCAGACAACGAAGGATCGATCACAACAAGCACATGGTGTAAACGGCATAGGACGAGGCATCAATGGGCACAATATGGCATCAAGTCGAGAAACAGCCGCAAGCATGAAGATAGCATAAAACAATCGTGTGGAATGTGGTGCAGCTTTTTTTTCTCCTATATCAGAAACGACCATCATGCAGCACCCTTAGCATCTTCAGCCGCTGTGACGGCAACATTGATCTTCTTCCCATCCTTCCACCGAACACGCGGTGGAGGGGCACGGTTACGGCGACCCTCCCGGGAGCGGACACGCACGACTAAAAATGGGCCATTTTTGTTCAGGAAGAAAAGGGGAAGGGAAGGAGGGGAGGGGTTGTGGGCCAACAGAAGTGTAGAATTAAAAATATACGTCAGTGAGATCAAGATTAACATCGCGGATCGGAGAACCCCTTGAGGAATCTATCAAAGGGAATGGACTTACTATGTGAGTGAATAGCACACGAAACGCAGTACGCAATTTTGAGGTACAGTTTAGGAACAGCGTATTCTGCGCAAAAGATACATAATCAATGAATTAACCATTATCAAAGCTCCATGAGACCTAAATTGGCTCACCTTGGTAGACAGAGGCAGCGCTGATATCCGAAATCGCAGCAGACTCGACCATATTCCTCACGGTGAATCGCTTAATCGCCTTGTCCTTTGGCACGCATCGGGCACAGTTCGAGCAACGGATAAACTTGGTATGGCCACGGTTATGCTTGTTCCGCCCCCCATTTCTTCGCTTGGTAGTCTATCATTCCAATCACCAAAAAGCCAAAAAGAACCAAGACGATTGATTATTTTGGCCACCACCCATCCATTCGTTCGGTACCAAGGCATCAAAATCCAAAGCAGGCCGGAGAACCCCAGAAGCATCAATGGCGCAAGACACAGTACAGATTCACCATGAGGAGGAAGGACAAACAGACTATTATCAGCACACACTGAACTTGCATCCAAAGTCACGAACATGCATCCAGCCGAGAACCAGCATTCTGCACCCAAAATAACTCACCATAATGTGCTAAGAGACTTGGAACAGAGATTAGAGTCGATCCAGATACGACCCTGAGTCTCTAAGTTGGCTTGAGGACGTCCTCGTCGTTGAGTCACAATTGAATCGATTCGGATATTTCCGTATTCAGACAAAGGTGTCACTAGCGAATGCCTGCACTGATGTGATTCCTTGTATTTCGCCCATTTACTGTTCGTCACCATGATAATTGCGAGCAACAAGACTTGGGGTTTTACTCTGCATGCAGCACAAGAAAGGACGTCAATCTCAATCAGTGTGACGAGTTCGTTGCATCTGATAAGTAACTCCAATCGTTCAAATGATAAACGTGGCAAGATTTGTCTGGCACGCATAGTGTGTCCTACCTTTCAACATCGCAGACACGCAAGTCCGTTGGAAAAATAAGAATAAGGCTTAGTTCTGCATTTTTGAAAATTGATCTTAGAGAGAAATCTGGATGGGCGATTTCATTTGAAATAGGTAAGCGTTCCATCTAGCACATGCGGCAACTGGTAAGAAGTTAAAAGCAGATAGGGGATCGCCTGAAAAAGGGAGGAACGGTGCAACATGGATGAACCGCAGCGGTACTCGGGCAAAAGATGAAAGAAAGGGTGCGACAGAATGCCGCCACAATGCCCAGCGTGTTGGACAATGCTCAGGGGTGACTGCTAGCGGTTCTCATTGGTGATGCCAACCACTTACAGCCTTCGGGTAGCCGGAGGATGGGCGCGTGTACGCGGGTCGCTGAATGACGACATGCTCTGTCGTGGTGTAGCAGGGACTTGTTGCCCGAATTATGTGTCTGCTGCATCACGGGAGGTAGTTCAGTGAGTGGAAAAGCGGCTGGGTGGCCGTTGAGCGCTTCTGACATGTGCGCGGACTTGTTTTTATGGGCGACGCAGAAGCAGAAGTGTGCTAGCGGCTGCGGAGAAGTTTCTAAGCATGGTACGAGCTAGGAGGTGGAAGCAAGATGATAAGTATGAGATCGTAAATAAGCGGCAATACGTTGCCGTTGACGATGCCAATTTTGGGTAGCTCGTTTGGACGCAATAAACTATGCCCCCTACCTCCGAGGGAATGGAGAGGTGCGGTTGTGAACAACTGAGAAGTGTCGTCCCCCCCACGCCCATGCTATGAACAAAGCTGGCCTTGCACAAGCTTGTCATCGTTATCGGCGCCATTCAGTCAATTGAACGACGTGCATGACTTCCCACAATAGATCTCTGGTCGAAGCCAGCTTCTCCCCATCACATTGAAAACGTTTGCTTGTTATGGGCTAAGTTGTTGCTCACGTAATCACTATTTGTTGCAACTCATTCGAAGTGGCGCCGTCTCCGAGCCGTTGACACTCCGCCTAAGTAAACTCGCGATGCGATCTTTACTAGTGCCAGCTACGATTCGGGCCTCAGCAGAAGCTAGAGTATTCTGTGGTTGAGCTCAACTCCTTGGACTTTGCTGCAACGCCACCCAGTCGGAGGTTTGGAGTGAACTTGCGCCCTGGTACATCTTGATTTGCTATTAGACATTGATCCTTCCGCTCCATCATCCCGTATTCCGTCCCTCGAGCTCGACGAGGGGCACTTTATGGTTTTATGGGCGCTTCATCAGCCACATGATCAGCCACTTCCCGTCTTGCGAATCTCATTCATCACCCTCCCTTTCCGGAAAGAAGCATTTCCTTTATCTTCTCTCTTCGTTGGCGGCTTCCCATCCTGCCTCGTTGCCTTGCACTCCAGAGGAACGTTCCACCAGCAGCAGCTCTTCCGCGGGCAACACCTAGAAGCCTGACATATGCACAAGACCCCGCAGCCTTGTCCATCCACTCTGGCTGGGCCGGCTCGGAGCCGGAGCACCCGAATGAAGCAGTCTAGTGAACTCGGTGCCAATTGTACTGAATTTGCCTCGATGCATTCTTTGAGTTGACTTCAAATTAAACCGTTTGGGCACCAAACCATCGGTGCAGTTACAATGACCTAGGCCCATTTCTACTACTCCTTAAAGCCCCCTAAAGACGTGAGTCTCATTCTCTCACAAGATTTCACGGATTTTGATGCCCACCATCAGCATCCTTTTCAAGGTGTATCGATAGATGCGGGAATTGGATTCTCGGAATTACAATGTTGAAGGGACCTAGGTTGAGGATGATCCGACAAGCTTACTGCATCTGGGAGAGTTGAATGTGCGCAATTTCCCTAAACAACCTTCCCCGGTTAAGTTTTGATTTCGACAGATGCACTCGATCCATAAATAGGCACTCGTGCCCCGGTATATACCAGTTTTACTTGGAAGGGCGTCCCAAAAGATTCGACAAAAGGGAAATCATCATGTTAATGCTGTGTCATTTCCCTCGCTTAGGCGATCCGCCCTACTGCGGCACAAGGGAACACTCTGCCCATTCGCATATTCCCCTCTTACAATGCCCACATATAAAGCCTCAATCAGTATCATCAGCTCACCTCGTCCATTCCGCCAGTGCCCTTTCATCTCATTACACGCACACGCACACTCACACACACACTCTATCGAACTTTCGTTTCGTGTCCCTCCATCCGTTCTTCCATAGTCTATCTACTGCCTCAGATCTATCCACGCACTCCCACTTGCAAGATTACCCTCTCTCTTTCTCTCTCTCATGAATATCCCGGCACCGTTTCCAACTGTCCGTATCAGTTCGCAGCACTGATTTCACTCGTAGACACTCCGCTCCACAATTCCGGGCACGATTCGAACGTTGATTCCGCGGAATTCATTGTGGCGGAGAGCGGGTGATGGATGGACTGCTGAACTGAGGGCGCCGGATGCCAACGGATCATTCAGATGAGCTAGCTCACTGGCTGATCAAGCCTCTTCGCCCTTCTTACCCCTCACACCTTTCTCCTCACGCAAGTAGTAGGGGCCTAATGAACGGGTCAAAATTTCCGGGTCATGATTAAGCCTTCGCTGGCACAAATCTTCAACGAGGACGAGGAGATCCAATGCTTCCCCTTCATCTCGTTTGCAGATTTCCGATGTCGATTAGAATTTTCGCAGCCTTCCCTGTAAAATACGGACAATAACTTGGACAGCAGTTAGAGATCGAGAAAGCATTGCACTGTTGTGACATTGATTCCTCTGACACGCAGAATATTCTATTTCGGCGTTATGAGCTGACTGGTGGGATGAAGTGTTCAGACATGATCCCTCAGTATTGTGTTCAGTCCGTCATGATCTCATGCTCGCCCGGCCGAGACAAAAATCGATAGCCTGCTTTTGGACGAATAACCCTTGTCGATCATGTAATTATCCAAAAATGACAGGAAGTAGGCCTGCAAGCTACTCTGACTAAACCTAGTAACTTATGCCGGGGTCCAGCCGTGCACTGGAGGTACTTCTGCCCCATTCCACATGTCACACCAAGTAGTTCATAGTGTTGATGGGGAGCACATGCACAAAAAATGGTACATATAACATCAACGGCGCTTCGATCTAAACTCATTAGCGTCTGTCATGCTTGTTAGGTACATGCAAGTACCATGTCTAAAAACTATATATTAGGAAAATACGGTAAAAATCAATATGCAATACGCGCGCCACATGCATGCATCGATAGCGTGAATGTTCAGGGAGCGAGGCCTATACTATATTAATATGTAGATCGAGGCTGGTAACCTGCCTAGGAGCGAAGCCGGCCATATGTGAGGTAATTCCAGAGACTAAGAATACGTTCAATTAATAGTGTGCACTTGGGTTGTCTCTACTATAGTGAGATTTCCGATGGTCTCTAGCTGTGGGTTCGAGCTGTTTATTTAGATGTACAGTGCTTAGGGAATGTTTTGATTATTTATTTACAGATGCAAGTGACCTGCATGGCGAACGTGGTCAAGGCTCCTCCTGCCATGCATGTTTGGCAGTGCCAGTCGAATTGAAGAAAGTCGACGTCCCACAGTAGTGGCGCACGGACGTACTTGCCAGCCGCCAAGATTTTCCATCATATCCGTCCCACCCGTTGATAGGCGGCGTTGTAGGCTTAAAAGCCACTCGTCGCGACTGTTTTTCTCTCTCCTCAGTTGCACTGTCGTGAACTGAGGTGAGGTCTTATTTCTTGGTCTTTTACTCAACGTCTCTCATTGTCTAGCGCTAGTCTGTTACGCTAGTTCTCTCACATGTTGATAAGCGTTCATCATTTTCCCTAGGACGTCGATCATCCAATACTTATCACCGCATATATACGATCAAATTAGATTTTGCCGTAGGGTTGAGTTTTTGACGTGACATGATTGTTGCAGGCGTGGCCGCCACGTCTGGATTCGTTCGTAGGCACTTTGCTATGGAGCCTGCCAGACCGAATGAGCACACACGCATGCGCATGCTGGTTCCAATATCGCTTGGCTTATTAAAATACACGAAGAGTATCATCACCCTGTGCAGAGAATGAAATATGGGAGAAAACAAAGAAATATTCTACTCGTGAACGTGGAAGTGAAAGGTCGTGTACAGAAGATGAGATTCTGTTTCCCCAAGTTTTTCTTGCGGATTGCTCAGGCATACAGGTCATCATCATCAGCATCTTGCCCAAATCCAGCGTTAGAATTCGGTGCATTGGCCGGTGCCTGGGGAGGTGCACCACCCTCAGGGAACTTGAAAGTCGAGCCAAAGCTACGGGATTGTTGCAGATTCTGAAAGGCATAATATTTTAGCTTCCAGCAGAATAGAAGCAGTTGTGCAACTCACCTGAGCAAACATTTCATATCGTCGGATGTCTTGATCCGAGACAGAACGGCGAGCGAACCTCATAGCCTCCTCAAAGTGGGCACTGTTGAAGTGGATGAGAGTCAGACTGCATAAGAGAAACCTCGTGACTCACACAGTAATTTCAGGAACGGGATCATCCTCTTCCAAGTCTTCCTCCATGTCTTCGTCGCTTGTCCTAGCTGCCTTTTCTCTCTCGCGCCGTATGTCAGCTTCAATGCTTTCACGGATTGCGAGCTTTGCTGCACGCTGACAGATCTCAGTCAGATCAGCACCAGAGAACCCGTGAGTATTCTTGGCAAGGAAGCCAAGGTCCACTTCCTTAGCAATAGGCGATTTGCGAAGAGCGGCTTTGAGAATGGCAGCTCGGGATGGTTCGTCAGGCAGAGGGATGTAAATGAGTTGGTCGAGGCGACCAGGGCGGAGAAGGGCGGGATCGATCTGATCCGGCCTGTTGGTAGCGCCAATGATGAAGACATTCTTCTTGGCATTCATACCGTCCATCTCAGTGAGAATTTGGTTCAACACGCGGTCACCAGCACCACCCCCATCGCCGCCCGCGCCGGAGCCGCCACGAGCCTTGGCGATGCTGTCCAACTCGTCGAAGAACATTACGCAAGGAGCGGCCGCACGAGCCTTATCAAACACGTCCCGCACATTTGCCTCCGATTCACCGAACCACATTGTAAGCAACTCAGGTCCCTAAACCAACATTCAGCCCAATCGTGCGATGCGCAAGTCGTGCATACCCACCTTAATACTGATAAAGTTTGCCTGGCACTCGTTGGCAATAGCCTTAGCCAAGAGGGTCTTTCCGGTACCAGGGGGTCCATAGAATAACACACCCTTGGATGGTGACATACCATACTTAACGAACTTGTCGGGATGCTCGACAGGGTAAGTGACAGTTTCCTGGAGCTCCTGCTTGACTTTGTCCAGTCCACCAATGTCGTCCCAAGTTGTGGTCGGAATTTCGACCACGGTCTCCCGAAGAGCCGATGGATTGGACGCACCCAAGGCAAAGCGGAAATTCTCCATTGTGACGCCCAGTGCATCTAAAACCTCAGCATCAATCGTGTCTTCATCAAGGTCAATAAGATCCATCTTTTCCCTGATTTGCTGCATAGCAGCCTCAGAGCAAAGCGAAGCGATATCGGAACCGACGTATCCATGGGTGTCCGCGGCAATCTGGCAATTGAACTCCACTTTAGCGCCTTTCAAACAATAACACTCGAAGCTCTTACCTGTTCCAAATCCACATCATCAGCAAGTTTCATATTCTTCGTGTGAATCCGAAGAATTTCCAGGCGGCCAGTGGGATCAGGAATACCAATGTCAACTTCGCGGTCAAAACGGCCGAATCGACGAAGGGCAGGATCAATTGAATTTGGTCTGTTGGTGGCAGCCATAACGACAACGTTAGAACGTGATTTTAAGCCGTCCATTAGGGTCAAGAGCTGCGACACAACACGGCGCTCGACTTCGCCATTTGTCTTGGAAAATAGAAGGTTTGACAGAATGCATTGTGAATATTGCGGACAGGGACATACCTTTTCACGTTTAGGTGCGATTGAGTCAATCTCATCAATGAAAATGATGGCAGGTGAATTCTTCTCCGCTTCCTCAAAAGCTTTCCGCAGGTTACTTTCCGACTCCCCTGCCATCTTGCTCATGATTTCGGGTCCATTGATAAGGAAGAAGAAAGCGCCTGTCTCGTTTGCAACGGCACGAGCCATGAGAGTTTTTCCTGTCCCAGGAGGGCCATACAACAAGATACCGCGAGGTGGTTTGATACCAATAGATTTGAATAATTGGGGGTGGCGGAGAGGAAGTTCAACTAATTCGCGAATTTGCGCCATCTGCTTGCGACAGCCACCGATGTCATCGTAGCCAACGTCCGCAAGGTTGGCTTCCTCATCCTCACGCTTGACCGGATCGCCTTCGGTGTGAATGACAGTGTCTTGAGCTACGATGCAAAACTCTGCCGGATCTGTTTCTATGACTTTGAATTCAACGGTCCTCATCCCTCCGCGTACAAGAAACGTATCGCCCTTGCGCACGGGACGATAAGCTAGTGTAGAACACGAATATCAGCCAAAATGCAGTCTCCGACATATTTATAACTACCTTCGAGGAAGTAGGGCTTTAGGTATACATCGAAAATGTTTCCACTTAGACCTGAAGCGAAAGATCAGCACGTACGCGTTCTCCAACATCGAATGCCATACCCTCAATTGAATCATCGAACGGCAAGATATGGACGCGCTTGCCATATTTTATGTCATGGCAAGGATGGACGTGACACAGATCACCAAGTTTGACGCGCAAATTGTTGCGAGCGACTGGATAGGGATGATTAAGCCGGTGCGAAAACGGTTGGCCTCCAAATTTCATACCTTTGTTCATTTGGATTCTGCCCTCTTCAACATCATCGGAGCTTAGGCAAATGAGCACTAGCCAAACTTTGAGCATATGCCGAGCAACGGGGCTATTTGTATTGTCACACCTGTGTCCTTCCTCTTTTTTCCCCTGGAAATTGGGATGTGTGAGACACGGAGGATTTGGGCAAGCAATGCACATGCATACCTGACAATGATGGTGTCGCCGCGGAAAAGTTCCAGAGCCTCCATAGTTGCGGGGCTCATGGTAGCGACGGAGTTATCGTCAGAAGTGGCTTCATCAACGATAAGTCGATTTGGGCTAGGAAGAGGTTGTGTCAGCGTGAGAAGTGTCGAACGCGTCCCGAGCAGGGTGATCTTACGATTTCTTTGGCCTGAGAATAGCGGTAGAGATGTCATTCTCTCCTGGTTGAGGCGCTGCGCCAGATGGGTCAGCCATGGTCTGTCAAGAAAGCAAAGTTTGAGAGTTGGAGGTGAGGACGCGTCAGTGCCAGCACCTTAAGAGGCAGACTCTCTCGACACGTGATTGGGTGGCCATTTATTCTCTGCTCTTCGTCCAAGTTCTGCCACTTACGCGTCCTCGAGCTTCAAACGCGTTTCAGTTTACGGGAATTGCATGCAGAACCTACTCGGAAACGAGTAGTACCAAGTCTGCTGTTGCTAATTACAACGGATATCCAACGAAGTCCCTCTATTCAAACATATGGACATTGGGAACCAGCCTCTGCAACTGCGTCATGTTTTTTTTTGTGGGCGTACTGGTCCCCATTGCACGCCATTGTCTACTTGGCCCAACTGCGAGCCTTCCCATATGGAATATTATTTTATTGAGGCCTTCCAAGCGGGATCGCCGAGACAACTCTTGGCTCTCTGATAATCACATCCCATGTCTTTCAACAGGGTACCAGTTGTGAGTGCAGCGTGGACATTTGAGTCGCCATCTTCCGGATCTGAAACCGACAAGTTTGTGTGAATTTCCTGTTTGACGCAGACCCCGCTGAGTTCACCAGTATTTCGAAGTGAACGTGCAAGCACTTGGCTCCCAAGGTTTTCACCCTCGAACCGTGGACTGTCTATATCTCCAATCTCTCTGCATAGGCGGTTGACTTCACCGTTTGGGGTTTCTGGGTGTAGCTTCATTGTTTCTGCTTTCTGCCATGGGGTGATCGTTCACCCTCACGTCGTCCGAACTGGTTAAACGCTGCAATGTCTCGGTTAAATCAGTGATGACTTGGCTTTTGAAAGTTGAATACAGGGAGTTGGGCGCCTCTTTCATGCAGTAACTGTTTTCGAGTCCTCTATCTTGGTCACCGAGGAGATACGGATGGTCTTTTTCCTAGTATACTAGTAGTTGGAGCAGTCCATATAACGTATTGTTCACTCTGGCCTAAAAGTGCCATTCTTGTCGGAGGGTGTTCGAGGGATCGATGGTTGCTTACAGCTCATGGAGCGAAAATTCCCTGGGGATATTCCTATGAGTATTATACAAGACATAACGATTTCCTGATCCCGGCCTGAGCAGTCTCACTAGATTCGGGGTTTTAACCCGACCTAACTACAATTCCAAAACAAGAACACATTAGTTCCAGTACCCTCGTGTGGCAGCCTGTTCCCGAAATATTCAAATTGGACGGGCCCCTGTGCAGTTTGAGATGCTTTTTGCGAGAGGGTCAAGTTTTTGTAGTTCATAATCCAATTTAAACCGCTTCGTCATGGAATCGGGTTGTCGATAGAAGTCTCCCCTAAATATACCACACACAAACGTTATTTGGAGTGAAGGGTTAAGAAATCCTTTAAGCGCGCGGCAATGTGAGGGACTTGCCGATTTAATTCAAAGACTCATTGAGTCATTCAATAGAGAACACTGTGGCTGCCATCGCGAGGAACATGAAATGGGTGGCAAGAGCTCTGTCAGTGCCATCAGCAGATACCGATGCCTGTCTTTCTGTATTCTTTGAGTCGACACCCTCAAACAAGTACCTCTTCAATTGTAGTGAGGGCACTTTTCGCGCTATACAGCAACGGAAAGTCGGATTGTCAAGGATCAAAGCCCTTTTTTTGACGCGTATACATACCCAAAGGAGCTCTGGAGTGCCTAGTCAGTTTAAACAGTTTTCCGATGCGCGTTGGGCTCATTAATTGATAGGTTTACTTATGTCGCTTGCCGATAGTGGCTCAAGCTCGTTCACGATTATTGGCCCGGAAGGGCTCAATCATTATCTAGCTACTACACGGTCTTACGCAATGAGGTAAGTGACACGTACGAGACAGATGGAGTGCCTTTGACGTCACTCCATGCAGGGAAAACTTAGAAGTCAGAGCAACCGAAGCTTCATTTTCTCCTATTGGCGGCCAATGCCCAACTACTCCCCTCGTTTTTAGAGATGAAAACCTTTCCGTGTACGCCGTGCCGATAGACCCTCGCCGTTATAGACCGGAGGACTCGACTCCTTCCCCACCTTCCTTTCCTTCAGCAAAGCGAAAGGCTTCTAGGACCCCCTCCCCCGTGGGAGAAGGCGAGAGACATTCTTTGCTTCTTTCGTCTCCTCAAGCTCGCATTGTTTGCCAAACCTATTGTGGTTTAAAGCCTGATGATGGACAGCAAGGGGAGCTGTCCAGGTCACGAAAGCTCCCTATGAATTGGGAGCTTCACGCGCGTCGCTTGCCCTACGCTCAGAGAGCCACTGCGGCTGTCAGCTTCATTGGCCTTGGGCCTTCTGTCCGGGGGAAGTTCGATGCACAGCGGGCCCAAGCGCTGGGGGTGTTCGGTTCCGACCGTGCAAGGCTCACAAGGGGTGAAACCGTTCTGTCCAAAGATGGCGTGACATTAGTTACGCCGGACATGTGCATTGGTTCAGGGATATCTCCTTCTGTAAGCCAGGATTGCATTTCGCCTTGAGATCGCAGCCGACTTCATTACCCTCAGGCTTTCATGTTCATAGAATGCCCTTCTACGGAGTACATACCAGGCATTGCATCCTCACTAACGCTCGGCGTGAATGGTCCCTTGAGTGCTGCGAGGTTATCTTTCATCATCCACCGTGTTGGTCGTGGCGTTTTGGAAGACAAGAGATATGTAGCGTGGATGCATGCTTTTGGAGCTGATGTTGAGGTAAGCGCCTAATGATATACGCCCGTTATCTTCGTGAATAAGTCTCAAACCAGGTGGATAGCATCTCATAGCGAGTGACGAATATGGATCCAACCCCGTTGCATATACCGCGTCATCATATATTCAACTTAGCTTAGCTGAATTAGATGGTCGAATATTCCGTATACCGTCAAATCGATTAGAACCTATCAAACCTGTGCCAGGCTGTGCGAGTCTACCGCTTGTCAATCGCGACCTTCAGAGCTAACGAAATCGTGTGCCAATTAGCTCTACCTACCAATTCAAAACCCCTTCTCCTCGACCATCAGATAGGCATGCATCCTCCTGCATGCACTTCTGTGGTCAGCCCGATGGGAATGAAGGACGAGTTTCACCCTGCTCTTCAAAAAATCAGAGAGGGCGACACGAAGTCCGTTCTCTCCCCGGACATGTATCAAACCATCAACCTTATCCATGAGGAAGCACACCTTGAAGAGGACTCTAGGACGAAGGAACCAGGGGATGATGTTGTTATCACCACTCTCGGGACCGGTAGTGCGCTCCCCTCGAAGACGAGGAATGGTTAGCATCATTCATCAGGACCATTCTTGGCAGATGATTCAATCTGTTTTTTAAAGTTTTAGCTAACCTCGTTCAGATTCCGCACCAGGGAAACATTTTATTGGATGCTGGGGAGGGCACATGGGGACAAATCGCTCGGCGGTTCGGGCAGGATACCACCGACTCGACTGGCGTGCCTTCCCCGGAGTCGATTTTACGCGACCTCAAATGCGTGTTTATTTCTCACATTCATGCAGATCATCATCTTGGGTTGGCGAAACTTTTATCTCTCCGACGCACAGTGAGTCGACGCAAGTTTTGAATCATGCATTTCTGATATTTCCATTAGATAGACCCTCCTCCAGAACACCCCATATACCTCATTGCAAATGTACAAACATTCGATTATCTCGAGGAGTATCACGACCTCGAGGATTTGGGTATAAACAACCTGTCTTATGTACGAAAGATACACTCCGCTGACATATCGACTGCAACGCAAATCCCTTCGAGGGAGAGACTAAGGCTTTCGTCCGAGGAGCTTTCAGATCGCGGCAATCTGTACGGAATTTTTCATGCTCGCGCATTGCATGTTACTAACGACGATAAAGGTCCAACAAGCATTTGGTGGAACTGAAGGGCAGCCTCGGAATGTCCTCTGTTCAGACAGTTGATGTGCAGCATCGTGGGCCATGCTACGGGGTTGTTTTTAAACACATTGAGGGATGGAGCATTGTGTAAGCATATCACCTCCCTTCGAAATCCCTGTTGACCGTGTGACAAAGCTTTTCTGGTGATACGATGCCGTGCGATGCTCTGGCCGAAGCTGGCAGGAGCGCAACAGTACTGATCCATGAAGCGACGATGGCTGACGACGAGGAAGAATTGGCGCGCGGGAAACAACACAGCACTGTTGGGCAGGCAATCAAAGTTGGGAAACAGTATGCATCGTTATACTCCTTACCTTTCAAACACTTAAATCCGCTTTTTAGAATGGAGGCGAAGCATATTCTACTGACTCACTTCTCCCAGCGCTACCCCAAAATCACGAACCTGAACTCAGCGCCGTCAGCAACCAACACTTGTACACTCACTCAGAGCACCAACGCAGCATCGAACGTCGCGCTAGCCTTCGATGGAGCTGCTGTCCCAATTGGCTCGCTGTGGAAACTGAGCAAATACACTCCAGCGCTAGAAAAACTGTTTGCCGAGACTGCAGCAGTGATTGGCGAAGACGAAGAAGATCTGACAGTTCCCGTGAGGGAGAATACGCAAAGAGAAGGCATGGCTTCAGACTCAGCTACAGATTTGCGAACAGCAACTAGTGGAGAGCGAGAAATACCACCTATACGAGAAAAGAAAAAGCCAAAGCGCATCGCTGAACGTCAATGACGAGCAAGTCATATTTTAGATGTCCTCTATACATGTACCCTCCCAAATCCCAAATGTCCTCCAATTCCGAACCCGGTCCTTGCCATGCCCTGGATGTTGCAGTCTGCTGCTCAAGAGACCACCATCAAGCGATATTACAACGTAACCATAAGTGGGAGTGGCTGTCCCGCTGATGGGATTAAAGAATCACTGCATTGCACCACAACAAACTGCGGTGAATGGGTTTCCAAAAATTGATAGGAGCAACAGTGCATTAAGCAACCGCGCTGCCACAAGCCAGACGAACCCGGCTTTTCCGGACAGGTCTAGTAGACCTATCGTGCCAATAATCCCTTTCAAGAAGGGCGCGAAAAGAATGAATCAAGCGAACATAAAACATGTTCGATCGCATGAATCAATCAAACTGGTCTGTGACATGTAACACGATAGGGATCTGTGGCATGTGTTGAACAGTGTGTTATGAGATGTAGTGTATAATGATGATGAAGACAAAGACGATGGTGCATATCTGATTCCTTTGAATAGTTTCTGTTTGTAGTATTGGGCATGTGTAACTTGGCTCAACTGGCATGGAGCCCGGCGCGATCGGTCGGACAACGTCACGCAGATCAGCAGGAGAACATGTACCCTAGGGAGCTAGGAACAGGTCTCACTTGCCAAAATAGAATCGAGCCCTGCCAGTATCCCCCATAAAATCATTTAGCCTGTTGTATATGTGTGTGTGTGTGTTATGATGCGCAGTATTGTCATGAGCATGTCTAGGTCAGGCAACTGCTGGTTGAGCACAACGCCGTCGACACCATAGGGGATGTACGACAGCAAGAGGCACGTCACCTCCGGACAGCCGTACGAGACCGACGCCGAATCAGTGCCCCTCCTCGTGCCCCCAACGTTGCTTCGCAGTAGTATCATGATATCGTGTAGATGGTAGTTTAAGTCATTGACTGCATCTGCAATATCTGGAAGGGTCTCGTTTTATGGGTTGCAGACTTGCTCCGATAGGACGCGGTGCGAAATACACATGTATGACGCTCAAGAAGGGACACGTTAAAGAGGTCAAACCACCCCGAAACCATCGTCAGCCTTCAACGTTGGTCCGCCCGGTCCGTCCTTTGATGCATCATGTGTGTTATCTGTGATCTGTGGTTAGGCAGATTCCTTTGGTCTGGATCGATCTTGTTGTAGAGACAGAAGTTTCACATAGCGCGACCGAAGAAAATGAGGAGGGAAGAGAAGGATACTCGTCACCCTTTATACCTGGCCACATGCACAGCATATGACTCGGCGTCTTGGATTTAACGCGGGATTTTTGCCATACGTACACATTCATTTGGTAAAGTCGCCAATCGATCCTAGGTTGCGGCAACATCCAGCCATCTGCTATACGTTTCCTTGAACCACATAACCAAAGAGGAAGGACCCAATACCAAGTCGTGAGCCGTCCGCGGACCGGTCACTCTTGTAGCAGAGTTGGCGGAATTTATCGCAAGTGCGTGTGAAATATCACAGTACTATTCCATAGCTCGTTACAAGCGGCCCCTGGTCTGTTCATTACGGGGTAATTGAGGTTTTGCCTCTAATGGGATTGTTACTTTTAGAAGTGGATGAACGCAAAGAATTTATTACCACAGACAAATGGATGCAGTCAACAAATTTTTACAATAAAAGGCGAGTTCGGAGACGATTTTTGGTACGTTCACCGGCGGGCTGACTTGCGCCGGGACTTTCTTCTCTTCCTCCCACCGCTGCCGGAGTTTGGACCTTGGCCACCGCCTGAAGTACCGTTAACTTCATCCCCACTGTCACTTCTGACCGAGTCATCCATCTCTCCGGCGCGGGGGCTCACCTCCCCACTGGCGGTGATACGGTCGCGCAAAGGAACGGGCCCATTTTCTGAGTGAATGACTGGAGGTCCTTGACGAACTATTCGGTCGAGAAGTGACCCAGTACGGTTTGATTCGCCTCTGGGCGAGCCCAGGATCACCTCCTCAGACCGGCGACGACTTACGAGGCGCAAACCGACCTCGTACGTATCCGGGTTTTTTATATAGTAGCCAGGAGGAAGTATGCTGGAATACGTAGTTCGTGATTCCACTAGATCACGGAGTTCAGGTGCTTGGGCACGAGAAATTTCCGGCCCTTGGAAGTTTCGAGGCCGTCGCTGAGAACCCTCTCCTAGGTCTAGACCGAAATCTCCGTTTGTTTGGCCTCTACTGCGAGAGGGCCATGGGGCACTGGATACTGGAGGCGCAGGGTCTTGGCGGTTAGTGGTCTCGGGCTTGCGAAGATCATAACCAGGATAAGAATTGTTCGGGAGACCAGAAGATTGATCACGATTGGAGCGAAGTTGGGCACCCCATCGTCTCTCTGGGAGTCGCTCCCTTTCAATTTGAACCGGTGTCGGAGTGGGAATTGAACGTGAACGGTATTGATTCTCATTGGCTTGGTGATCATTGAGAGGTCGATTGAAGGAGTGGGACAATGCATTTGCCGGCGGCTGGTAGAGCGATGAGTTCCGTTCGTGCTGCAGCAGTGGGAAAGCGGCTGGCAATCCTGTCTCATTTCGCAAGTCGAAGCTAGGTCGGGAGGCTGTATAATCGTCGGAGACATCCATTCGGTGATACTGGGAATGAGGAGTTAAGCCAGGGTACCGCTGATGGAAAAATACAAACTCACATCGCGATCTCGAGTAATATCCCGTGATGCGGTGTTCTAGGCAACGCGTCAATGATGATACGGGACAGAGGGTAACACAAAGATTATACATTGTCATTTCCTGCTTGGTCCAATTTTCCAAATGTGCGAACCTTGGCCACAGGGACGTTGTTCGATCCAGTAATACGTTTGGGAACAGCAGGTGAAGGCGACTGAAATCTCTGTCGATTCGGAGAGGGCGAAATCTTGCGAGATTTAGCTGGAGGGGGAGACGCTGACGCAACCCTTTTATTTCTCCGGGATGTCTGTTCCTGTTGGTCAACCAGTAGAGGTTTATACCATCGCTAGCATATTAGCGAAGCAGACAATGCGGACCTGATCTCGTTGCGCAATAGCTTCGTCACGCTCGCGTTCGATCTGAGCCCTACGTACCAGGTTTGCAGCGCTCACCTCAGGGACGTGATGAGGTGGACCTGTCAGCGTGGGTGTTTGTTTGGAGGCAACTCTTTCGGTTTCTGAAGACACCGCAGACACCGCAGAGGTAGTTCTTACACGAGGCCCCGTGGGTACAGCCTTGTTGCCTTCGCCGGCTTCCGGTTGAGATGTGGGAGGCCCGCGCCTTGATGGCCCAGAAGGAGGAAGACGAGTTTGGGAAGCAAATGCTGGATGTGAGGCATCTTTGACTCCTGGAGGAACCACAGGACGGTCACCGCGAGGGCCAGAAGGGGCACCAGGGACAACTGGCGGTTCTGCCCAACAGGGATTCAGCTTGTGCTTGCAGAAATGAAAGATGTATCATACCTTTGGGAGGCAAAGGCCTTCCGTTCCAATTCTTAGGGCCCTGGGGAATACCTTGCATCGGCGATGGTTCTGCCTGAGGTGCAGATCGTTTCTGCTTGAACTCCGTACTTTGTGGAGGCAGGGGCGCCCGCTTTGGTCCTAAGACGCCGTCATCAGTGAGCAGCAAGTGCAAAGTAATAGATTGCGCACGGGTAGGTATGCCGTCGGGTTTCTTCTCATGGGATTCCGGAGTGGGTGCTCTGGGGATCGACTGGACGACATCAGATTCAGTTCCTCTTCGCTTCTTCAAATCTACCTCATTGTCGGGCGGAGATCGTTGCCTGTAATGAGCATCACTTCCATGGTTGTATTCGGTTTGGCGAACTGGCGGAGCTAATTCTGTTTGCGGGCTGTAAGCGGTAGTAAAGATCAGACATCCATTGAAAGAACACCACATAGAATCTTCCAACCTTCGGTGTGCTCGAAAGTCGGGCGTTCGTGCGTTATGAGAAAGATGTGGAGTGGGTGAACGACTCCGGCGTCCTAAACCCCAAAGGCCCAAATTAACATCGAGACAAAGGCACGGAAAATCCAGGACACGCGGGATTGCGGCAAAAAGTAGAGGGGGGCAAGAGCGTAAGTTATCGCGATATGGGACAGGGACGAAGTGGAAAAAAGGTCGGTGCTAATCTCCTCGCCTACTTTGCAACTCATAACGGGACATAAATCACGACACGCTATGTGTCTGCTTGATCCGACGACGGATACACTGGAGTAGGATGACAAATGAAACCATCCTTTCAGCGTATTCCTGAGGCATCGGCAACGTTATGTAATGCAAGAGTATAGAAGCGAGGAGAGAGTACAAGACGGTAGGGGGTGCGGGAAGCTCTGGAGGGATTGATACGGAAACGTACTTATGGGACCTGGTGATAGCGATTCTCGGTGACTCGCTCGTCGATCAGGCGTGGGAGACCGTCGGCGGTTGTATACTCGTTGCGGCGATGGGCTTGGTCTACGAGGCTGATATCTATTTCGATCCTCATCCGGAGAGCGATGTCGACGGCTATCCCAGTCAGATTGGCGATCTGACACGTGGTGACTCGGTCGGATAGAATCTAACGTGTCTCGAGGCCGTTCGTAGTCTCTCGATACATCACGATCGTTATCACGGGGAACTAGGTGAGCGTGCTCCAGGCTAGGGCTCCAACGACGAGAATCACCGCGGCCTGAACGAGTTTTGTCAGCATCCCTAGGAGGTTCATTCGTATTCCCCTGTCGGGAAGAATCTTTGCGTCTGAATGACGCATTATCTTCACGGCCGTGTGGAAGGGAGGATGCAGAAACGTTAGCGGCAGTGCGCCTTCCACGATCATCCAGACCTTCTCGGCGTCTCTCATAGTCCGGAGATTTTTCCGGCACCCAACTGTCCCAACCCTCACGACGACGGCTCCTTTCGAGCTCAGCTTCTCGACGGCGCCTTTCGCGGCTGGGTGTCCCACTCCTTGAGCGTTCACGAGGTTTGTCACGGTCCCTGCCTCGCTCTCTGGCTGCATGTCCATCTGACGACTCGTTAGTTCGCTTATCCCTGGTACGCTCACGGTCATCTGTGCGCCTAGGCGGTGTCAAGGTGCGGCGTTCTTTCGCACGCGGAGGGACAGAGAGAGGTTGTTCCCAGGTCGTTTCATCGGTTTTAACGTTGTGATAATAGACGTCGCCAGTAGTTATAGACCTCTTAGCCTCCCAATGAGGAGGCAGATCAGAATCCTTGTGGGCGGAAGCTGACTTTTGAGACTGCAGTTTTAACTCTTCGTCACGGCGACGAGCAGCTTCAGCAGCAGCTGTAGTTTCAGCGGAAGGTTTCGGAGGAAGGGAAGGATGCGAAACAGTCGACAGACCACTGGATAAAGTAAGCTTATGGTTCGAACCCGAGGAGCTCTGAGAAATTGTGGAGGTAAAAGAGGCACTGTTTTCCAATCTTGCAGAAACCTGGGGAGGCTTCGAAAGACGCTCGCGTAAAGATTTGTTTGCAGCAGGGGACGCTGGCGCTGCCGGGTCATCTTTTCGAGCACTATAAGGCGCGGGCGGCTGGGATGCTGAATCCGGTTGGGCGGTGGGGGGCCCAATGTCGTCGTCTCCAGCAACGAGAGATACGACATCTTCGCGGTCGTCCTCATCATCATAACGAGCGCCATCACCCCAATCCAAAGATTCTGTATCCTCTTCGTGCTGAGACATAGTCTACTGTAGCGTCAAATGTGTCCAACGAACTTTAGCAACTTGCAACGTTCAGCGCTACGTTTGCTTCCGGCGTGAGGAAACTTTATGGCTTCCATCCTGCCACTCAGCTTTCCCCACAACCGCCCATCCGCAGGCCCAGCGTTTGCTGCCCGGGGTTTCGATCGTCGCGAAAGTCATGTTACAATAAAGACCCCATCAATATTTAAACGCGTCGTCCGAGTGTCGCACATGGTATTTAAGGGAACGTTCACAACCTGACTAGCCAAAGACTGAGAGCCTTATGATCCAGGATTTCGAACTTGCAGCCTGGAACCTCACATACTTATGCATTCAGCCTCGCCTTGTGTCAGTTTGGAATTCGACTAGATTTTTGTCGCTTCCGCTCATGCGCTGAATTTCATCGATGCAGCTACAAGCAACTGTTCTACCACAAACGTAAGAGGGTCTTCTATTCACCGCCACCAACCTTATACTCAGCCAACACTTTGTGCAGAGACAAAGAATATTTGGGCAAGAGATGACCCAGCCACCGTGATCCTTGTTGTGTTCGCGTTGGCATTGAGCGCCATTGGGTGGGGTGTTTATTACCGGCGTTCCCCCTTCGGAGTGGCCTATCTTGCCATCCTTATGATAGCGAGGGACTTCCTTGGGGCTGGTGTAATAGTGGCGACTGCGGTATGGTGAGTGCGTTCGCTGGTAGGCTTTCCAAATGACCTGCTTACGGTGTTTCTTTGATACTCAGGTTACTTTCGAAAGTCTTCCTCGTCCCGTCAGACCCCGCATCGCACGAAATAGGTTCCTCCTTGGAGTGGGGTTATGCATTTGATGTGCACACCAACTCGTTTTTCCCTCTCTACTTATCGTTGTACTTGATTCAGCTCTTCCTTGCGCCCTTAATTACAAAAGATCGTTGGGTATGCCTCTGGTTAGGCAACACTCTTTATCTAGTCGCGTGCGTCTCGTTTGGGACTTCGTACCTATACTGACACTAAAGTTTCCCTTGTCAGTTTCGCCCAGTACATTTATATCACATACCTAGGCGTGAACGGTAAGGGTTCACGTTACATCCCGACGCACACTCTGATCTTCTGTCCCGTGCTCAGCCCTTCCATTCTTGATTCGTTCAGAGCTTTTGTTGTTCCCCTTGATTCCCCTCACCTTACTCTACGTTATTTCGTTACTTGGATTCAATGTCAGCAGTGCGGTGTTACGGTTATACTTCGGTTAGGCACATGCCAATATACAGCATACAAAGACGCGCCTTTAAGAGTGAACTCCATGAATTGCGGTTGTCCATGAATCAGTTGCATTTATTGTCAAAGTCCGACATGAACACAAACACAAACACAAAGGGATATACGGTATCAGCGACATTATACACCTAGGAGCGAGGTCCAAAGGAAGTACTGAACAGGGCACGACGTTATATTAGGAGAACCGAGGAGGGAATACGAATCATTTCTCATAGAAAGGGCCACGACCCTGCAATCGAGTAGGAGACGTTACCCTGTCTGCCAAATGCTTCAGGTCCGAATCATCATTGTCACTGCTACCTTCTGCAGCTTCTTTGATGAGTGAAATTGTGCTTTCGATGCTCCTCCGCCTGTTGCTAGGACTGGTCATGGTGGTACCTAGGCTTGACTGCCGTCCATGACCCCTGCGGAATGGCGTCGCGAGCGCAGGACCATTAGTCGGACCTACAGACGCTTGACCGAATGGCGGCGGAAGCGGCGCAGGGTGTGATACAGGAAAGGGATGCGTAGGTAAAGGTGTGCTGGGTCCACTATCAGTGGTCGGGGTGCTAGGGTTGGAGAAGTGTGGAAGAGATTCCTCGGGGTCAATGAGATCAGGCGGCAAGCGTTCGTTCTCGATATCGGATTTACGTCTGGGGAGAAGACGTCAGTGTGATATAGACATGGTCTCATGGAGTACATACGCGTCTTCGAAGTTCGAGATTGCTTTTCTGATGCCTTCCACCCCAGCCGCCAATGAACCAGCTGGTAGCCTGTTTGTTCCGGACATATTTTTGAGTTCGGACACCCGTTCGGATTCCTCACTGAGAGCGATGGAGTTAAGTTGTTCACAATGAAATCCGCAGGGAGCTATACGAACCGAAGCAGAGAGAAGACGCGAGACATACGTCCCACAGCGAGGATCTTGTTGCGGATGATCTTCCGACGTTCATCCTTCTCAACCGTCGGAGACTCCGCTTCGATGTATTCGTCCTCTTCTTCTTCTTCCAGCTCCTCCTTACTGCAACAGCTCAGAATAGCAATGAGCATATCCGTGACTAAACGACAAACGAGATGCAATGGTCAATCACACAGAACGAGATTGCAACATATCGCCTACGAACTCTTTTCGCCCACGAATGGCATACTCCATGTAAACACGTCCATGAAATTGGGTAGCCAGTAAGGATGTGGGGTGCAGTTAAACTGCCGGATATTCATAACATTGGACTCATACTTGAGGACAGCGGCCTTATTATTATAGACGTCGAGATAGTTGGGGGCACTGAATATTGTCATGACGGAAGGGAAGCCCGTAGTTCGAGTCTTTCGATACATGCGATACCTAACCAAGAGTCAGATTCATCCGTGAGGAAGGGGTGGATAAGGAAACATGCCCTGCATCCTGTGCTTCATGTGCCCGTATTATTGAAAGTAGGTTATTTCGCTCAAGGAAAGCGCATGCCGCCTGATATCTGAGTGACGGTGGAGGTAAGAGCGGAGCCGTCACAGTAATTGAACTTCTACCGACGTGAAGAAATATGAACAGCCTCGCACATGGTTGTGCACAAAAGCTTCGTTCGTTTTCTCTGACCCGAAATCTTCAATCGGATCGGACCACAAAATATCACACATGAGACCCTGAGTGGGTGGCTCGCGGAAGCGGTTGATCTGAGAAGATGGTCATCTGTGGGACCTCAGAATCCTAGAAATGTTACTCACACTTCTTATGTCATCGAGAGTGTGCNACCGAGAGTTCAGATGAGTTTGAGAGTGATATGATTTGAAGCTTTTAGAGTCCCACTGCTCCTCAGGAGGCGGTTGAGAACTGTCTAAACCGTACGAACCGAGACCAGACTGCATGCTGTAGTCGTCGTACGGATGTTGAAGGGCGGAACGAGCGAGGCGTGGTGAATGTGAAGATGCACTGTAATGATTGGGTTGATGCTCCTGGTGAGCAGGTGATGGATACCCAGCTGCATCAACAAATAGACAACATTGCAAATTTTCGAAGCGTCAGTTATTACGGACTTGTCTCCTGGAAACGGAGAACTTAATGAGTTACCAGTAGCGGCATGATAAAGAGTGGCATAATGCTGCGAGTCAGCCATGACAAGGGAGGCAAAACGAGGACAGATTATTGAGCTGGTTAAAGAAAGTCGCTAACAGCAAGGCTGGAGTCAATGAATAGATACAAGGTGGCAATCCGAGCGACGATCACAATTCAATCGCGCTGATCAAGTCAACAACCTCGATATTGAAATTGATAATTACGAAAAAATCTCAGATGAGTTGATGAATGAACGCGGAGCGTTGACTCAGAGTGAGTATGCCCAGGATAGATACTATGAGAATAAGTTACACAGTAGGGTTCGCAGTATGGACATGGGGTCTTGCGGCAGTAGTGTCATTGGAAAGGGTTCGAGCAGCTCTGACTTCCTTCCTCTTCTGATGATTTCTTGGGCTATATGTATGCTGGAACTTGGATCCAACATCCACAAAAGTGGTGCTGCCTATCTTAATTGATGACTTGGGTCGGGGTTTGGATGCAACCTGTGACAGCTTCGTCTGCGCCAATTCCTCCAAGGTCGTAGGGACAATGGGTGTCTAACGATGACGATTATTAAGCCTTGTCAAGGACAACACAAGGAGCATTCGATAACATACTTTGCCATCATCCACAGGTTCCCAGTACACAGACGAGATAGAAGTGGATGGGAGTTGCTCCCAGTCCGCATCATAATCTGCGGCGGCGGCATCATCACGATCTACCTTGGCTGGCTTGACATTGATATCTCGCTTTTCCGGGGGAACTTTGGCAAACACTCCAGTAGCCGACTCCCAAGCACGAAGAAAACCAGTTTGGAGTTCGAAGCCCTAACGCAAGCAAGAGATGAGCCTCAGGAAGCAAAAGACAATACTTTCGAAACCAAAAGCTCAGAAAGTGAAGATTCAAATTAACCGAAGACAAAGTCGTGGTTACTATTCTTAATGTCATAGAAATCGCATTCATCATAGAAATCCATTGGACCAGTGAGAAAGAGGGAATCTAAACGAGAACACACCTTCCCGAGATTCCTTTGGTGGGACTTCAGTCTTATAATGGCTTCAACTCGTTTGATGCTTATACTGTGCTGAGCAGCTAACCGTCGAGGGCTATTGGCTTTAGGGTCACGTAACCATGCATTATATACCGTATTACGGAGTGCATCCGAAAGCGGAGGTGGTGGCTTGAATGTCGGATTTAAGGGGAATGGCTATGGATAACTCATTAGTGATGACCTACACGTGTGAGGGAGGCGTCGCACATACCACTTTCCCCCCCAGCCAATTGGTCGAATGTAGCTTAGGTTGTTTGAACTGGGATCCAGTGGTCTTTAGCCAGTCCCGATATAACGGACCACTGTCTCTTCCAATAGGGTTCCCGTCTTTATCCCTCGCTGCACGGCGTCCCCCACTCTCACGTGTTTTCGAAGAGGACGCATCTGAGCTAGCCCCCGCGCTGGAGACAGATGATGTTGATATAAAAGCCCTCTCCCCTATGACATGTCGACAGAGGGGCGACACGAGTACTTTTGCACAAGTGAAAGGAGGCATTTACGGTTGCCCAGCAGGGCCAGGTTGAACTTTCGTATTGTGGCCATAGGTCACGTGACTCGGGATTTTTTGAGCTCACTGCTACGCGTGTTTACGTATCTTCCACTTTCACGGTTGTCTTCACTCCCCTTCCGACTTTCGTGTGCAAAGTGTAACATAAGGGATTACTTGCACTTGGATGCCACATTTTTGACCAATTGGTGCCCTTTCACTCATGCTTATTTGCGACTTCTGTGCTTCCGTACGCCTTAACACCCAGCGCCCTCACGATACGAGAACCCTCGGCTCGCCCCTTATGACCCTGGATTCCGCCTCCCGCTGCCTCGGCAGTGACTCTGTCATAGCCTAGGCAAAACCCAACCCTATAGCATACACAGAGGCGCACGTATTCATCCCATATCAACCCTCTACCCACCTCTGGGACGCGTTATCTCGTTCTCTTTGGGCGAGATATAACCGTCATTAGACGTGTCTGAAAGACGCTCTCATGTCTCTGTGGCCCAGGCTATTTTACACCGTATGACCGCTCATTTTGGCTTGTTCATCCGGAACGCTGATGTTGACCGTGACGCGTCACCTCCTACGGATCCTTCCACTTTGTTGAGGAGGCCGCTGCGACGTTCTCTATTGGCTCATTGGATGACCAGAGTAACGCGACGCGATAGCATGCAATGCGAATCAAGTCAGTGACGTACTCTTGTGTCTTCTCTGAGACTTTGTGGGTGTTCGGCAGAGCTTCATCGGCATCGTAAGGGTGGGGTCGGCATTCTGCCACGGCCTGACCTTCATGAGACTTCATGGCCAGATGTTCAAGATGCGAGATGAGTCGGGAGGTGAACACCAACGCACTGGCGCGGGATGTCGTTTCACTCCAGGACTTACAGCAGATTGTCTCTGGAGGAGCACGATCCCGTCCTTGGCTCCTGAAGCGACATGGTTTTCTCGTTGCGCTCTGGTGCGGTTCGGGGGAATGGCAAACCTACGGAATACTGTTTCTTATCTTACCGCTTCGGTTGTTTTGCGAGTGTTTTCGGCCGTGGGATGACCGAACTTCCCAAAGGATGCTTTGGAATATGGCCTCAAACTGTAAAAATACTCTGGCTTTCCAGGTGTTGTTTGGTGGGTCACACGAGTTGAGGGTGAACCATTCAAGGGGAATAGACGGGAGGCCAGCAAGGGCATTATTGCAGTTGAGGGTCTGGGAGGGTTTGGGACTAGGTCTCATAGATGGCGAGCGTCGGTGCTTTCCCGTTTCTTTGTGCTTGGAATCGTGCCCCATCACTCTACTCCTTACACCCCGTCTCCACAATCATTTTGTCACTAGCATGACTTGCGATGCTCCATGAACTGCTCTTTTAACATGGAAAGACGGCTTGGATTCAGTTGACACATTCGTGACGCCATTGCGCTTTCTTCAGCCACCCGACTTTGCCCTTACGACGCGATGAAAGGAGGAATCAGCAGGCTATGTCCCAGCCATGCGAGTGCAATTCAGCTTTCCTACTACGTGTTGCTCTGGTTCACGGTAACAGGTCTTTAAGGGGCTGCTATAGCTTGCGCTGGGCAGATCTTATACCCGTGCTAGGCGGAGCCTTTATTCCCACCTGGCGCTTGCCTCTGGCCCGGTTACCTGAGAGCATGTAGCCCCTGCGGGGAGAAGCTGGTATCACCATTCCGGCCGCTGCATGAGAGATATGTTCTCGATTCCTCGAAGGTGTTCGTTTGCCAATGTGGCAACTTGGGTCTCAGAGATGCAAACTGCTTGCAGTGTACCGGCTTCGCTGGTTGCACGGTGTATGGGATAGCTTTCGGCCAAGCTAGAGGGCCTCGGGAGCAAAGGGCTTACAACCGTGATGCGTGGGACGGACAATTCGTACGAACCCACAGATAGCGAATCGCAAATCCTCTTGTGGTTAGTTTGCTTTGCTTTCTTTCTGGAGTCCTGGGGGGTGAAGAGTGAAGGTGATGGAGTTGAGTGGTGGAAACCTTGACGCCATGTTGCTGGCAAGGGAGTACTTGGGTCCAATTGGCAGTTGGTGAATGCATGCTTGGCTGTCTCTGAGGGAGTTGCCGCAATTCCGTGCTAGGGTCTGATGGCCTTGAGGACCACGATTTGACATGCATCATGGGAGGTGAGGACTTAGAGTCCGGCGAC